>CM058047.1:26373710-26537507 GCA_030169165.1 Centaurea solstitialis
AACCCACACTGACCAAAACAAAGACCCTGACTTCCTTCTTTTGACCAATTCGATGTGCTCGATCCTCTGCTTGTTGGTCCATCTGCGGATTCCAATCGCTATCGAATATAATCACAGTATCTGCCGTCTGCAAGTTGAGACCAAGACCTCCAGCTCGAGTGCTTAAAAGGAACATAAAAAAGGGGGAATCCGGAGCGTTAAATTGTTTTAGCAAAGTGCCTCTTTCCTCTGTTTTTGTTGAGCCATCGAGCCTGAGATACCTAAATTCATGAAGTTGGAGGTAAACTTCGAGAACGTCGATAAGGCGAGTCATTTGTGAGAAAAGAAGAACCCGATGCCCTGCTCGATGAAGTTTGGGTAACAAACGATCAAGTAGTTCAAATTTCCCAGATGCTCTAACAATCTCTTCTTTACGCCAAATGTTGTATTCACCCAGAAATAGGTACGGATGGTTGCAACACTTCCTGAGCTGCATCGATAGGTTCTGTAGGCTTTTAGATTTACCAGTTCCTACAGACACAATGACACGAAGTAATTGGATTTACCCATTTCACCAAAGAAGCTGAAACCATAATATTTGTTAACTAGACATTATCACTTTTGATTAGGGCAAATGCATAAAAATGAAACGAAGTTTGTTTTAATTCTCACTTAGTGTAACGATTTTCTTCCTGAGAGATGTAGCAAAGTTTCAAAGTGTCCTATTTTGTACACATTATCACCAGGAAATTTGTACCATTTGATGATGTGGATACTCGTTTACAAAAGGGTACCGCAAGGTGGACAATAAACTTGGCATCCACTTCATTAAATGTTAAGAGATGGGCATGTCGATGGTCAAAATGGGTAAAAAAAATAGAAAATTTAGAGCATTCCATTTGTTGAGAAAAATAGAATATTGTAAAAGAGTTTCAAAATTTCCTATTGTATACACAGCTTTACCCGTAATCTGTCGATCTTTGTCAGATACCCTTTTACTAGAGGTTTATAAAAGGGTTATTGTGAGGGGAAGATAAACTTGACGTCAGTGTCATTAACAGTTACAACATCAAGAGGTTACTGGTAAAACTGGGAAACAGATAGAAACTTCTGAAAGTTTGTTAATTAAGAACAGAATTGTTAACATTTTGATGCATTTTTTTCCCTTTTGATTTAGTCCCACTTATCGAATAAAGGCATAGTTGACTTCATAGGACATGAGTAATTAAAGGTAAGTAGATTGAGGGAACTTAAAGTAGATGAATCTACAAAATCTGTGTAAGTTTGGGATAAAAGTACCTACCTGTATCCATTCCAACCCTCCCAACATCTGCTACTTGCTGATAATATACTTTCTGCCATGCTGACATGTCACATTTTAGTATAACCTGTGTTTTTTGTGGAAGGTACTTCTCCACCTCAGCTTTCTTCCTTCTTAAAATAAATGGTCTTATAACCTGCAATTTTACAGATTAGAAATCAAGTAAAACACATTAAAGATGAGAAAAAACAACAGGGAACAGAAAAACCTACATGGTGCAAACGACGAATGACCAACAACTCTTCTTCATCCGTTAAGGATACATCGCATCTATCCGCAAATGGTGCATTAAACCACTCTTCAAAATTTTCAACTGAATTAAAAATAGTTGGAAGCAGAAAATTAAGTAGAGCCCACAATTCTTGTAAACTATTCTGTATTGGTGTGCCTGTTAAAAGAAGTCTTCGCCGAATCCGGTAGCTGCAAAGTACATCTAACCAGTTTAAGGAAGTTTTTCCGTTATTTCAGAACACCCACTAAGAAAAAAGACCTTGCAATCAAAGCAAATATTTGAAATAACATACTAAAAAGAAGCACTTAAAATAATCTTCACACTTGCTCCCTCTATCCCGCATTACGTATCATGACAACAGAGTTAAAGATGCCAAATTTTTTGTTAAATTCACAATATATCTGCCCTCAATTAAATTTGGTTATGATTTTCTTGTACCTACTTAAAATTGGTCCTTGCCATGCTAAATTGGTAAGGTAATAGATATCAGTAAATGCTTACCTAATAAGCATTCAGTAAACAGCCCCTAAGGCTCCAAGAAGCCAATTAACATCTGTTATCAAATTTAAAGCATTGAAGAGAAAATTTTCAGCGGCATATACCCTGAGACGAGAGTCTTTGCGAGAGCACATTCTGAGTTTTTCAAACGATGACCTTCATCGACAATCATGTAGTACCAATGAGTTTTCTTCAAAAATGCTTTGTCTCTCATTATAAGATCGTAGTGGGTGATCAGCACATTAAAATTTCCCTCTCCTGAACACTCTTCCCTAATTGCCTTCCTCTCTTCAAGTCGCCCGTCATAAAGAACCGCACCAATACTAGCAAACGAAGGAAGCCCGTTGGTATTTCTTTTGAAGCATATAATACTGATATAGGGCCAATGCCCACGCACACTGCTCGCCTTTGGTGAGGCTTGAACCCTGACCTCCTGGGAGGTTGGGTTCTCTGCTAAAGGGTCATAGTTGTCAGTAGCGAATAGCGATAAATAGCGATAGCTTACGGCTATGCTACGTAGCGAATAATGATAAATAGCGACCGCTATTTAACATTTAGCGATAGCCTTCTAAAAGATAAATTATATATTTATATATTAATATATTACCTTAAAAGTCTTAAACCATCATAATACTAAGTGTCTTAAGTCAAACTATTATATATATTAGAGAACAAAATTTAATAGGTAAAAACCTAGTATTTATCAAAGTAAAAAATAAAATAAAATAAAAATAATTACGAAAATGTCATCGCTATCGCTATATACCAGATAGCAGTACATGGTCGCTATCGCTATTTTGTGCTATTTATCGCTATTGACAACAATGTAAAGGGTACACATGGGCCAATGACCCTTTTGGGTGGTGTCATACATAATCAGAACACAATTAAATCATGTTCGTACCTAGGAGCCCAAGTTGAAAATTCATTTATCCAATTTGGTAGTACAGCTTTTGGGGCCACAATTAAGTGAGGACCGATCACACCTTTGTTCTCCATGAGGTATGCTATCAAGGAGATAGTTTGAATTGTCTTTCCCAATCCCATCTCATCAGCCAAAATTCCATTGAGATTGTTATTGAACAAAGATAGCATCCACTGCAGCCCTTCTAACTGGTAGGGCCTTAGCTCTCCTCCCTGAAGCATCGATGGCTGCTCCATAACCTGTAGTGTTTAAATTTGATTATGTGTTAAGCTAATAGGTAGGTTGCAACAGAAAATTCTCGTACATTGGTAACTTCTGGTGAGCCCATTTAACATCTCATATTTTGGTGAAAGCTCAAATCATTAATGTAAGAAGAAAGTTAGGTAATCAACATGTGGGTTATTTAGCTAAATGACCTCACAATTGCTTTTCAAATCCATGGCCTTCTAACAAGTTTCAAGGCATTTTTGTGTATAAAAGTCTTACTTTTTATTAAGCAATGTCAATCTCAGACCTGTCATCAGGTCAAGCATTTATAATTTCTTTTCTTTTTTTTTTTGAAAAAAGGTCATTTAACCACAGGGCCCTCTACATGTAACATTATACCTTCTCTTGAATTGAATGGATGACTGAATTATACTGCCGCTGGCCTTCCAGCAAGTCCCCTGTCTTAACTCCAGTACCCGATTTAATCTCGACTAAATCAGAATCTTCATCAGGAAGCGATTTAGTGGGAGTTTCAGTCTTTGAAGCAGATAACTCAGGCAAATCAACTTCTGAACCATTCAAAGGTTCAATACCTTCATGCTCAGCGTCTTTTTGGCGTCGAACAGCAGCTCCTAGACGGACAAGGAGATCATTTGTTTTTCCTAAAAGCAATGTCAATCGTTCATTCTTGCTTTCCTCCACCATACGCATGTATGCTTCTTGGTCATCTGATTTTAAGGCTTGGAACCTCATCTTCTCTTGACGGGTAGCACGCTGCCGTTGCCTTCCATGCCATGCCTAATGGACATAGAAGACATATTAGTTTCAAAAATACAAGCTGGATTAAAAGAATTGGACCAGATTTCACCACTTCTAGTGCTGCATGTTTACTTTTGAGCATTATTTTCCAAACCTCTGATAGACGACAATACAATAGCAAGTGTATAGCAAACAAGAGATCTCCAAAGTGAAAAAGGAGATAGCATAATCATATCACACCTACACCTAAACTGACACATGAAACCATGGTTTACCCTGTCAATTTTTTAGACGAGATTTTGTTCAACTTATCTCTACGCTCTTACCAAGAAATCTCAGACCAAAAATACAATCGATGGTTGAAAAATGAGCTTATTTTCTTTAGGCGACATCACTCCAGGAACAACAATAAACGCACTCCTATCATATGCACAACAACAAATAGAAAAACTCAAGGACATGGTGACTCGCCTCACTTCTTAACAAAGGCTAGAGAATGACCAAACAAACTTCTAGGAAGACAACAAGATCCCATCAAGACACTACTACTCGCCTTCTAAAGACTAGGCAGCTGCAATCTACACAACATGGAATGCGGTTAGTGGTTAGAGCAAATCTCCAGATTAATTAACATACAAGACATCAACCCCTTCCATCAGAAGGAGACATGAAGCATCCCTTCTAAGTTGCAAGGCGATTATGTCACCTCTCATTACAAAAAATAAGGATGAACCCCTCACTAAGGTAGCGTTTGGTTCGTGGAATGGAATTCGGTGGAATTGGAATTCGTCAAGGAATTTGACTTTGAAGGAATTGGAATTGGAATTTGATGGAATTTGACCACACATTTTGGTTGTGTTTGGTTGGATGGAATTGGAAATGGAATTGGAATAAAAATGTAAAAAGTAAGGTGAGAAAAAACCAAAATTGAACCGAAACGAAAAAAAAGAAACAGAAACCGAAACCGAAACTAAAAAACGAATCCAACATCGAAAACGGTTCGGTTTCGGTTTTGCTTTCCATCTCGATTGAAAAAACCGAACTGAGTCGAAAACCGAAATCGGTTCAATATCGGTTATGGTTTCCATCTCGACCGGAAAAAAACCGAACCGGGACGAAAACCAAAATCAGTTCTATTTCGGTTTTGGTTTCCATCTCGGCGGAGAAAAATCGAGCCGAGCCGAAAACCGAAATCGGTTCAATTTCATTTGTGGTTTGCATCTCAACCGGGAAAAGCCAAGTCGAGCCGAAAACCGTAATCGGTTCAATTTTGGTTTCCATCTCAACTGGTAAAAAAACCGATCCGAATCAAACTAACCGAAAACGGTTCGATTTCAATTTTGATTTCCATCTCGACCGTAAAAAATCGAACCGAACATACTCGGTTCCCCAAATACCGAACCGCTTTATATATATAGGGGTGGGTTCAAACGAGAACGACATCAATTTAACAGAATACGAGAATGATTTTATATATATATAGGGGTGGTTTCGATGGTGCCGGCGGTGGTTTCGATGGTGCCGGAGGTGTCGACGGTGGTTTCGATGGTGCCGGCGGTGGTTTTGGAGGTGCCGGCGGTGGTTTCGATGGTGCCGGCGGTGGTTTCAGAGGTGCCGGCGGTGGTTTCAAAGGTGTTAGCGGTGGTTTTGATGGTGCCGGAGGTACCGGCAGTGGTTTCGATGGTGCCGGCGGTGGTTTCGGAGGTGCCGGCGGTGGTTTCGGAGGTGCCGGCGGTGGTTTTGATGGTGCCGGAGGTACCGGCGGTGGTTTCGGAGGTGCCAGTGGTGGTGCCGATGGTGCCAGAGGTGCCGACGGGGGTGTCGGAGGTGCCGGGTGGCGGTGTTGATGGTGCCGGCGGCGGGGACGGTGGTGGTGGCAGAGGCAGTGGCGGTGGTGATGGTAGTGCCGGAGGTGGGGGAAGTGGGTGACCATAGAGGTTGTGTGGGTGATGTATTTGAAATACAAAAATGGATGTCTAAGAATCATTCTCGTATTCTCTTAAAAAGATTTCATTCTCGCATGATTCTTTTTCTCCCTCTCTATATATATAATTTGATTATTTAATTTTATATATAATTTAATTATTTAATAAATAAAAAAACCGAGACCAAACCGAGAAAGTTTTGGAATGAGAGGACGATGGATGGAGATGGGAAAGCCATAGACGGAGAAAACGAGAGGGAGGAGGGATGATTCCAATGAATTTCAAGAGATATGGCTTGGAATGGCAAATTCCTTGATTCAAGGAATTTGAAAGAATTCAAAGGATTCCTTAGCTTTCATTCCGCGAACCAAACAGCAACATGGAATTTGGTCAATGGAATTCGTCATTCCAATTCCTTTGAATTCCATCCAATTCCGCGAACCAAACGTCCCCTAAGGGTTGCGCCTATCATGGATAAACTGAAAAGTGGGGAGGGTTGACAGTTAAGGAAGTGAGGAGGGGTAGGCCTAATAGAATGTAGGATGACTAGTTGAGTATAGAGATGACAACTTTAGTCATTTCCGAGAACACAGCCTCTATATGAGTTCCTGGAGGCATACGACTAGAGTGGCTGATTTTTAGGAGCTTGTTGAGGGTGTCGACAAGGGAATTGAGTGAAGGATGGATTTTTTGAGCAAAGAGGCTCCTCTTGTGAGATAGGTGGCTTGACATGACATGAATTTCTTGCATCACTTTCTTAATAATCATCTTACATGTTTATGTTGCTTTATACATTTATTCTACTTATATTACATGTTTTACCTTATTACCTTGTCTTGCTTGCCCAAAATCGAAGCAATATTTTACTTGTTATATTTTCTTGTTACCAATTGCACACACCTTTGTGTTGTGCACAAGTTGAGGGTCTTTGCAAAAACAACCTCCTTGTCCTAGTAATTGAGGTAAGGTTTGTGTACACCCTACCCTTCACAGACCCTACTATCGACCGGGATAAACTAGGTTCGTTTGGTCACATATATATAGAGGTGGGTTTATACGAGAACCCTAACTATTTTAGAAAACAAGAAAATGGTCGTTAATGTACAAAATCTTACATGATTCACGTACAAAATCATAAATAATTCACCCGACTTTGCCCAAAGTTGCCCAGCGACTTAAGTAGCGCCAAAGTTGCCAGCGTCCATTTTCATCCATTAGTGAAAAATCACATGTGATTTTACACATGATTTGTTGTTTTCTTGTTTGCTTAAATAGTAAGTGTTATTGTATATATATATATGTAGAGAGAGAGAGAGAGGGACAAACAAGAAAACACGTGAGAACAATAGTTATGGTGAGAATAATGAGAACACTTCTAAGTCTTTGGGTGAGTCAACTTTTTGATCTAACCCCTTCTACTTTCCACGGCCTTCATATACCATGCACGTTGTATGCATCAATATTAAAGTATAACCAGCAACAACAAGATGTTAAAAATTGGTGTAGGGAATATTTAATAGCATTCCGGTGAGAATCATGTTGGTAGACAACAACCAACAAAAGAAAGAGAAAAAAGATAAAGATAGATAGATTATTTTTCAAAAGAGGACCTTCCAATATTGTGATACTCTTTACCATCAATTTGTAATTAAACATAAGTTAGTGTGATGCACATGTTAATGCTACAGAACATATTGCAGTCAACCTAGCAAGCTTAGAGACATGACCATTGACTCCAAGAAACTCCGTCAGATCGAGACACGGCGGTTACATCTCCCTTTACAATATATGCAAACTCATTTAAGTCATTTTAGACTACCCCATACATATTCCACAAAACAACCTTCATGGCAAACAATCACTATATAACTATAAGAAGTTTGTTTTAGATAAAATAAAATATGTAACTAGGAGTCCTGTACCATAGTCAGTAGTTGTATGTTGACATGATCTAATGTTTGGGTCCAGTAGGCACACAAACCGCTTTTTCCAACATAAACCACACATATGCCGTTAGTGTTAGAGACTTAGAGATTTTATGTCAATTTAACTTGCAAGTTGCAACCCTTGTAACCTGCCTGTCAATATTAATGTTTTAAGATGCACTACAAATTAAATCCATGCTTTTGGTACCTATTTCTCCTAAATATCAAATAGCAACTCATGTTTTATTTTCCAGAGTAAGATGTTTCCAAGTGCTTCGTGGACACACTTCTCTAAAAATCTAAATTTCTACCTGCGTACCACTTAAAAGGATAAATTTTGAATATAAAAACAATTTATGTACCTGCACTCCGTCATTTCGTTGCTTCCGACGTTTTTGAGCAGCCTGCACTTGCAACTGGAGTTCACGTGCCGCGTTAAGTATCTCTGCAAAGAATTTTCTCTTCTTAGTTTCTATTCTGTTCTTTTCCTCCTCCTCTAGCTTCGAAAGCCTCTGCAGCAAAATGCAGGGACTAAACATTTAAATATATAAACCAAAGACAATCATTCTCTTTTAATAACTCATCTAGGGTTATGTATACTGAGCATGATAATCTCCCCACTTTAAATTTCCATAGATAGATGTTTCTATGAGTTGTTCAATCAACCACACCCTAATAGAAGTCCCACCACATCACAATCTCATTTTTGGAGCCTGAATATATAATAGTTACAGCAATGGGCTAGACTTCCATGCCAATAACTAAATATCCAAGGGGGTGCTTGGTTCATTTTAGGGAATGAAAATGAAAATGTAAATAGGAATGCAGGAGAATAGAAATAGAAATGAGCATTGTATTGATGCTGCTTGGTGAACCCAATATAATCAATGAAAAAATTGTTTCATATTAAAAAAATATTTTCCTTCAACTTGAAAATACAAAAGATGTTCCATTAACATCAAAAGATGAAACAACATATGGGGAAAAAAACTAAGTAGAAATAGAACTTTCATTCCCCCCAATTTGGTCAGGAATGAAAATTAATGGATCTGTAGAAATGATTCCATTATATAATATCAAACCAAGCAACAGTTTTCATTATCATTCCCATTCCTTACCCCCAACCAAGCGCCCCCGAAATATTACCATGATTTGAGACAATAATTTGAGGGATAACCAAAAAGGAAACAACGATGCTCAACATAAGTACAATCATGTAACAGGTTAAGACGCATGCCAATGAAAGAAGAAAAAGTGATAGAAAGTAAATAAGTACCTCAGTGTTTCGTTTCTTCTTCAAGTGATCATCAAAGTCCACAGCAAAAGCATCTCCCACACCATAGGGAGGACGGTGCAACTTCATCATGTCCCAATCAAAGAGTTGTTTGTCAGGATGCATAGAGGTTACGCAAAGCAAGTACTCTGAGCACACATCCGACCTGACCCTTCTCTGCAACTCAGATAGCTGGCATAAAAATTAATATAATAAGAACGAGAGTCAGAGTAGGTAAGTCATCATCATTTACAGTCGGAAAGCATCCTAGTCATAGCCATTGACGACAGCATCAGTGCACAAAGTTCTAGGATATGTGTGCCACTAACTATATTTTGAGGACATTTCCCAAACAAATGTTAGAAACCATATAATTAATTTACTGCATAATACAACTATACAAGTACTAAATAAGTAACATATACTGTTAGCACCTAGCACTCCTGACATTTTGGTTTTGTCCATCTAATTCCGCTCTAAACTTAGTTGCAAAAGAGGCATGTGGAGCATAGGTTGAAGAAGAAACCACCAGAACCATCAATACAATTTGTACATGCAAAAGTAAAATGGATAGAAAAGCAAGGACTCCTAAAGTCAGAGTCTACCTTAAGTCCATAAAGTTCAAGCAAGCACTTTGACTGCAGGTCATCGCCTCTGCTTGTAGGCAATTCTGAATACATGATAGAGATAAATGAATGTAGATCATGGAACTCCTAAACAAATTTATCAATAAATATGTCACAATAGGTAATGATCCATTTAAAGTAGAACTGTATCAGACATTGATAACATCCAATTTTTATGTTACAAACTTACGATGTGCAAATAGCAAAATCACATAGAACGTAAAGGATACCGAATAATATCAATATTCTAACATTAACAGTAACGATGATATCATATCATAGGTGCAAAAAAATTAACGAAAGAGTAACAACAGCAACCTTTCAAGTAACTTATGAGCATGACAGGGGGTAGGAAGCAAAATAAGTATATTGACGATAAATTGCAACAATAAACATACCTATTTCTTGACAACTGGAATTTCTCATTTCAGCTAATATTGCTAAAGTGATGCGGATAGGATTTCCTTTATAAATTAGAGAGGTTACCAAATGATCAGGATGGGTCAAGTTATTTCTTTTACTTCCTTTCGTACCTATAAAAAGCCATTTGCCAACTGTAATGACCATGCTTAATAAGATCTGAATATATTCAATCTCTCTCCTTCCAATCCTCCCTTCAGGTTCTTTGTTTCTACCCAACTTTTTTTTGAACGGCAAATAACTCACACACACGTCCAAACACGAAGTCGACGAGGTATCCGGGACCCTTACGGGCACCCGACTAATCCTCGGCGACCATGGACCGACCCGAAAGCCGGCCCATGGTCAGGGTATCGCCACATGCTCACCACATGAATCCAACCCGGGTAGACAGGGATGCCATCCATTGTCCCTCCCAAGGATGTTACCAACCACTAGGCTACTAATGCTTTGATTTTTTCCTACCCAACTGCATACTTCAAACCCTAAAATTCCCTACTCTGGTTGTGACAAGCAGTATCAGAACATCATTCCTGTACATAATTTTTTCCCGCCATCCCTGTAAGTCATGTATATAAAAGAACTATTGAAAAACCTTAAAAGTGACTATATTCATAATAGTTCTGTTTTAGCACAAGTATATAGATGAGCAAAATTTTCCAAACAAACAAACAATTGATTCTTTCAGTCCTGAGTTCTGTTTCAGTTCCATCGGATTCACCCTGATTATATCAGCTTCTTCAAAGTAATTAGCATTACCAATAACAGCATAAGCCAGATTCTTAGTTGAATTAGTGGAATTAATTAATTAATTAATTAGCTTCCTCAAACTAGTTAGCATTGGCAATATTAATTCTCTCTATCACTCTATCTCTCTCTCTCTCTCTGACATCTTTATACCTGATCACATAGTATCAGAGCAACAGCTCTTGATCTTCTTCATTTATTCTCTAAGCTCGTAATCCTCTACAATATTCAACGTCTACATTTCTCCGTATCTGATACCTTTGCGAACATGCCAAATCCGGCTGAAAGTTCCAATTCAGTAAGTGGTAACAACATGAATGCTTCAGTGTATTCTAATCCTCTGCTCTTGAGTAGTTGATCCAGGTTCTGTGATAGTTACACAAATTTCCATAGGGAAGCAGTGTGAGGCATGCAAGCGTGCCATGACTCATGCTCTCTCCGACAAGAATAAGCTAGAGTTCTTCACTTGCGGAACTAAGAAACCTATGAAAGATGATCCAACCTATGAAGACGAGAGATCTGAAATGGATTGCATCCCATATATGAGAATTAAACCAAATGTCATAGCAGAGTGATTCAATGACAACATATTACACCAGGTTCAAACAGATATGGAATGATTTTGCAGTTATGTGGATGTTGAGGTGTGGATGACACTTATGGACAGACAACTTGTTTAGTTCCTTTTTGATCTAATTGATATCTAAGCTTCAACTAGAGAAACAATTCGGCACAAGAAACCTACACCTATTGTTGCTGAAGCATATGCGATTCTTATTCAAGAAGAACAACGGAGAGAAGTTGCTGCTTCAATGAGGTTGAACACTGATGGTGTAGCTATGATGGCTAATAAGAACAGTTTTGCAAATGAAAGAAATGTTTATGAATTCTGAAACGAGGAAGAACTTTATCAGCAAATTATTGCAAAAAGAAAGGATATTAAAGCAGAGTGTCACACACTTCATAGAGAAACAAAGGGTTTCGCAGTATGGGCAGGTACATCCTTGACTACTCCTATTTTCTAGCTTGAGGATTATAGATTTCCTGGCGTCTGATCACTTTTGCAGTCAGTCCACTATTTTTCATCCACAAAACTAATCAAGCCATATAAGGTGAAGTAAAAAGAGGTTACACTATTTGTTGAATATGTGGAAACTGTCTTCTTATTAAGTATGTTGTTCTTGACTCATCTTCTATATGTGCCTTCATTTCACCGAATCTCCTATCTGTGCCTAAACTCAATTATTATCACCATCGTTCTATTCATCTCACTGACAGCTCTTGATACTTGGTAAAAGGGTTCGAAGTCTTTGCTGGTAAATCCCATTGAATTTAATAGCACTGTAAATGCTAACTTCTCATTGTCTAATAGTGTTACATCAGACAAATTTGATAAGCATGTTTCCTTTTGCCATTTACGATTTGGTCATCTTCCTATGTACAAACTCATGCTTGTAAATCTTGTTCCAAGTGAACGCAATCATAAACTGTTTCTGATAAGAATGGAAAACAATAAAATAGAACAGAAATGGAATAAGAGCTTCGTGACTGGAATTCAAAATTGGAGATGGAAGAAAATACAATAACCAGAGAACTCTCTTTCTCTCTCTAAGCACTCACTATGAGAAAGCTCTCATTCTAAACCATAATTCTCCATACCCATGTGCCTCACCTCACCTCCCTTTTATTCTCTTATTCTCTCTCCTCAACAAACTATCAGCCACTTTCCCCTTTTACCCCTTCTAGAATACACCTTAAGTATCCTTGGCTTAGACATGTGCTGCTCAAGATTTCCCTCATTCGCATCAGTTTCATTCATGTGATGCCCCTATATTTGATTTGTTACACATAGATGTTCGGGTCCTCTTCATACCCACGTATGGTGGCCATTGGTATTTCCCCACCATGGTTGATTATAGTAGAGCTTCGATTCATTTGTTAACCCACAAACGTTCAGATTTTTTTAGCCATTCACTCCTTTGTCCAATTTGTCCAAACACAGTTCGATGAAGTGAGGAGAGCCATTAGATCCGATAATGCCAAAAAAAATGGGCAGTAGCAGCATAGAGAGCAATTAATTTTTTGCATTAACACTCTTGTCGATATCCCCACAACAAAATGGTCTTGTCGAACAAAAACACAATTTGCTTGAGACAACACGTTCTTTGATGATTCAGTCCGGTTTACCTTTAGCTTTTTGTGAAAATAGCATTTTGATAGTGCCTACCTTATTAATAGAATTCCTACAAGATGCTTGATAATTCCACACCCTTTAGACTTCTATTCAACTCCAAACCAGAATATCATTACATCAGAACATTTGAGTGGTTGTTGTGTATCTATCCCTACTATTCATCGACACAAGTTGCAATCCAGAGATGATCCACATGTACTTATGGGTTACCCCTGGTCGGAAAGCCTGCAAAGTAATGCTTCTATATAGATCTCTTATTCAAGAAATATTCAGTTTTGTGAAACACGTATTGTTGCCCATTCATCTCCTATTGTCTCCAAGTGTTCCTAAGCCTCCACGCCATTTCTTGAAATATGTCCTCACGCTATGACTAATTTGTCTATTTCTTCCAGAATATGTACTATTGCTTTAAGTAGTGGCAGTCAATCTTTGTTGCCAATATTCCTCCAATGGTAGATCCTAAGACATGCAAAAGCAATCAGTAATCCCTTCTGGAAAGAAGCAACGGCAAAAAGAAATGTAGCTTTAAAGGTAAATCACACATGAAAGTTGGTGGCTTGACCAGCAAGAAAGCGTGCCATCAGGTGTAATGTGTATACAAAACTAAATTCAATCAAGATGGTACTGTTGGAACATATATTGCGCAGTTGGTTGCAGAAGGTATTACTGAACATGCAAATGAGGATCATTATGAAACTTTTTCTCCTATTGTCAAAATTACCACTATTCGTTGCACCTTTGTTCTTGCTATCAAGAAAAATTGTCCCATTCATCAATTAGATACCAACAATGCAATCTTCAATTGTGAGTTACATGAAGAGGTTTACATGAAGAGACCTTCAAGAATGGTGTTTTCGCATCCCAAACAATGTTTCCAACTCATAAAGTCCTTAGATGGTTTAGATTATCAACTACATATATTAATATACTTTGAGATTTTAATACTATTATGTATTTACATATAATCATTATTATATTTATTTTTAGAGTAAATTATATATTTGGTCCATATGGTTTCCACTATATTGCACTATTGGTTTCTATTTTGAAATAATTATAGAAAAGGTCCTTGTAGTTTATATTATATTGCATTGTTAGTCCCTATGGTTTACACTATATTGCACTATTAGTCCCTGTGGTTTACACTATATTGCACTATGGGTCCCTATGCTTAACAAATTGATTTCATATGGTGTCAGTGTTAGGGCCCAATAGTGTAATATAATGTAAACCACATGGCCCTTTTGCAAAATTATTTAAAAAAAAAGGACCAACATTGCAATATAGTGTAAACCACAGGGACCAAAAATGTAATTTACTCTTATTTTTATTTTCCACATTGGGGCTTGCACCTCTGACTGCTGCGAGGCTTACACCTTGAGGCGAGTTTGCCTCGCCTCATGTTTTGTACCTTAAAACCTTGGTTCTCCTTCTTGTTTTTTAATCTGGAGCCATGCAGACATGATTCTCTTCAAAAAGGAAGAAATGCCAATTTTCTTCAAAATATAAGGGGGTATTATTAGTGTTCTTCAAGGGTTTTGTTATTTCTTTAATTGTTAGTTGGCTGCCTATATATAGACATTTCCTTGGTGTAATAGACATGCTTAACATGATCTGAATGGCTGAATGAATTAAGTGTGTCTCTCCGTTCCCCTCGGAATCCTCCCTCTTTCCCATTTCCGTCTACTTGTACCCCTATCTATGCCAGTTGTATCTTTACCCTAACATCCCTGGTCTGTTTGTGGCAATTTCTGGCATATCTTCTAAAGAAGTGTTGTATATTGTTAATATATAGTCTACATAATTTGCAGTTAAGGGCTTCCTATCATTCTGTAATAGTTAATATACACAGTTACACACAAAACTGTGTTTAGTCATGTTCACCCTGTACCTAGGTATCAATATAGGCCCTGAGCAAAAGTGCTGCAAATGAGATGAATTACAAGCATAGGAAACGTTCCTAAGCATTAAATACATCATCGTGGAACTTCAAAAATATCAATAAATGCTTTATTCCAGGTTAAGGAACCTTCAAGTTCAGTCAACCGGTGTTGAATATAGCTCTGAACTCTATTTTCCCTTGCTTCAGCAAGTTCAGATCCAGATATATGACTCGGCCATTGTTTGGCCAGAGCATCCTCAAGGTCTGTCATTAGATCTCCTTCATTTGATATCGGTGACTCACCCTGTACCAAAAAAAGAAAAAAAATGTAATCAACAAGAATCACCCTAATCAACCAGACAAATTGTGCTTCAAATCATCTCTAAACAAAATCCCGGATTTGGCTCAGTGCTACCAAAATATTGGAAAACATTCAGCAAACTGCATTCGGTTACAATTATCACTATAAGTAAATACAGTGATACAACTTTGTTTAAAAAAATGGTGGGCAGCAAACATTTTCTTGTGAAGATAGACTAAAAAACAAATTAACACCAAAGACAAGAAAAACTATGTCCTAGGTAATGAGTATAATGTCAGCACATAGCAAAAGACTAATATCACTGAAGAATGGAAGATCATATATAAGAGTTAGCTTCAGATTTCTTTCACAGGGAAAGCTAATTGATTCCATGTTTATTCAATGCATTTGTATTAGCCTTTGCTTTCATGACCCTTTGTTCATCTAAACAGTGAATATAACAGATACAAAAGCCAAAGCATAAACGACAGTTACAAAGCATGTTTCTACCTAAAAAGCTCCAACAAGCTTTCTCCTATATAGTTATATGAAAGATAGCAAAAAGTACCTCATATTTGCAGGTTCACGTAGAAAGTGAGAATAAATTCACAAGCAAATGTGAGTTCCATAATATTCACTGTAGAGTGTAGACTATTGGATAGCCAAAAACACAAACAACATTTTTTTTTTTTAGATAAGGTTCACCTGGGTTTGCCCAGACTACATCCTTGGTAATTTTTACCGAGAGCTAAAGCATGCTCTCCTGGGATTTATACTCAGTGGCCCCTAGTTGCTCACCCCCGGATTCGAACTTGGGTAGGTTTTTCCCCAACACGAAAGCCTTAACCGGTAGGCTGCCCCATTGGGGTTAACACAAACAACATTGTGGTTCTAAGAATTACAAATCCACAATCACGAAGTAAAACAATAATCAAGACATCATAATGACATCATAAAACCTTAAACTATAAACTTTATATCGAATTGAGTACTCAAAATAGCCCTAACTTCCAGTTACACAAGGAATTAACAACAATGGTTCCAACTTCCAACCTAACAAACTAAAATCAATAGAATAAAGAGGAAAAAGAACAACTTCAAGTAGCTCAAAAATTACAAAACAAAGTTGCTTTTTTTACAATGGATAGACTACAATTAGCCCCAAATCCACCAGTTGTGAGCCAAAATGTGAAATGTGCTCAACAAAATCTAAACTTGAGCATGAGAATTACAAATACGTGACTAATTCTCCCATGAAACCCTCAGCGAACAATCGTGAGACAATTACATTACCTAAAAGCTGGCGATCACGCATTCTAAAGGCAACAGATAATCGTAAAAATTAAGGAAACATTGAGAATTGAAGATCCAAAACTCATACCTGGAGGTGCTGTGTCTGTGTGATGTGATGAAAACCAGCAATGGCTGGTGGTGAATCGGTGTAGATGGAGGAGACGGCATGGAAGACGTCGGGAGGAAGAGGAAGGTTGTGAGAGAGGAAATTGAGGGCACAAGTCAAGGTTTTGGTATGGCGTTGTAGATCTAATAATGAGGATGAGCTCGAGCTCGAGCTCTCCACCACCTGGGCTCCCATGGCGGATAGATATATATATACCACCTTATATATATGTATATATATTAAAATACAAAATTGGAGCGAATGTTGGGAATTTGAAACAAATTCTTCATCTGCATATAAAAACTGTCGTACCCTTTTGCCTGTCTCTATCTGCCTGTTGCACCCCAAATAGAAAAAGCCCTCGCTTGCCCACCTCTCAACTTGAAATTACCAAATCACCCTTAGGTTGTCTATTTTTATACTACAATGAATTCCCAAATATTTAGATTTCTCCACCCAAAATGACGTCAATTCTATCAAACAAGAGATTTATATCCATTTCTATTTCACTGCTTCCAAATCTCTGTACCAAACTATCCCTCAGAGTAAAATTTACAAATTTCGTCCATGTTGATTCTTTTTACAAGTTATATATTACCTACATACACATTTACCAAATTACATTTTGTGTCCTCATAAACAATAAAAAATAAATATTTTTTTGACTAAATTACATTTTTTGTCCCTCAAATTAAATTACATTTTTTAAACCATTTTTAAATAAAAAATTTAAGAGTTAAATCAAATTTTATCTATAAGTTTAGGAACTAAAGTGATTTTTAAAAGTGTGGTAAGTAGCAGGTCAAGTGGCTAAAACAATTAATTATAACAAGTTTAAGAATTAAAACATTCATTATAACAAGTTTAAGAGTTAAAATATTCGTTAAAAAAGTTTAGGGGTTAATTCATATTTTACCCTTTTCATTTTAACTAATTACACCATTATAATCGTCTATTCGATAACTTCGAAATAAATCCAATATTAAATATTTTTTGATTTAATTACGATTTTATATATCATATATACTACGTAAAAATATTTTTTTAAATTACAATTCATACCGTAATATATTCTTTCTGAAAATATCTAAAGTCTTAATTGTCAAAAGAATGCATCTTAAATTCTTAATTCCAAAGGCTTTATCGTTATTAGTGCGTGGCCCGTGCGTTGCGGGGTAGCGAAAAATATTTTAAAGAAATAATTGTTCGGATTCAGATAAAAATTAATTTTTACAAAGGTCAAAATGAGCCAACAATGTTCGTTTAAAGGATCGATCAAGAATAGTGAACCCTCATGAATTTTTACAAAGGCTCTACAACCTTCTTTTATATTTCAATAATCTATTGTCAAGTTTTCATCTTTTGTACATGTGGCTAAAAAGAGGAAACAACAACGGGTAAGCTTTACGCTTAGTGAGCACACATCTAATACCATATACAACCATACATATATAACTATCAACACATAGCCATCAAATGACATGCGACATCATCCCTTCCTTACGACTCATTACCGTCAAGGAACCAATGACACCAGGCCTTATAATCCATCATATCTTCCCTAGAGGCTAGAGGTATCACTATCATCTAGGTAATATCACCAATTACATACAAGCATAACACATACCCACACATGCATCTGATGCGGTAGAATCAATATATAAAATTAGTACCAAGTTTTACCCTTTAAAATCACCCAACTAGATTACCACACACACATGCAATCGCACCTGATCGGGAATAATATAGCGTAGGTAAGTCCAGATATCGTTCTTACCATTGGGAATAGTGAAGCTATTTATATTTAGTTTATTAGTTCTACCAATTAACCTAACAATTATACTTTTTAAAGAGGGGGTTTTTATATGATTGAAAACAATATTGAAAGCAAACAAACAAACAACTAAAGATTGTAATTTTTTATAAGGAGAAATAAGCATTCACTATCGTTATGGAGATTCCCTTTTCAGATGATTTGATTAAACAATGAAAACCCTAGATCAATGAAAAAATTATAAGAATTTAAGCCAAAGCACCCTAAGAATATCTTGTGACGCTCAACCGGAAGGTCTTCCAGCCCGAAGTATAGGGACAAATCCAAATACCCGTAACCCTATCTATGGCCAAATCGTAGGACCCTACTATCCAATCTACTTTGGTCAAAGGATTGTGTAACACCCCAAAAATTGGAGTCAACAAAAACTTTCATTTGGATAGAAAGATGGTAAGTAATGTACGCCAAGGCGCGAGCTCTTCCCAAAAACAGGGGTATAAGTAGTGTATAATTACAATGTTTGTAATTCTAAATAAAGAATACGACAACCGTCTAGTCTAAATCCTATCTAGGAGAAAGACTACAAAAAGGGTTGTCAAATCTATCAATGTGCGCGCGGTCTAGAGAACCGGACTCTTCACCCATCCCCCAAAGCTCACTCTTTAAATCCGGCTCCTACTTGGGAACTGCGTCCCTAGTACCTGAGAGACACATCGACACCAAACAAGTGTTAGGCTAAAGGAGCCTAGTGAGTTGTACAAATGACGCTATGCAAACATAATACGTTAAGGCATGCAAATATACAATATCATACAAACAACGTAGGTAACATGTTAAACCGGATTATTATTATCTTCGGAAACAATGGGAGCGACCCATTTCCACCAACCAATACCCCGACATTCGTTACTTCCAAACACCTCGATGTCCCGAATTTAGCATGGCAACATCATCCGAGGCCCGCGCCCAAGGAGCAACCCAAGGGCCGGCGACATAGGTACAAACCCCAAGACTGTTTGGTGTGCAAATATTGCGTTGGTTCGTCCATGTTATTATCATATAAGACCGTGACACTGAATTTAGCATAGCATCACGTCCATATCATTCGCATACAAGACTTAGATACTGAATTTAGCATAGCATCTTGTCCATATCATATACATACAAAACCTCGATACTGGATTTAGCATATCATCATTAACAGAGGTATGTATCGAGGGTCTCAACCTCTCACATCATTCCAAGGCATATATCAATACACATACTTACCATGCATACATTCATCATATAGCCACAAGAATATAATTCATACGAGATAGCACACAATAAGCTATTTCATGTATACAATTATCCCATAAAGGTACATAATTCAATCAAGGTGATGTGTTCTCAGTTTTAACAAAAAGGGTTTAGCAACTCACCTTGGTCTAATTCACAATTAGATGTGGATTAGATAGCTAGATACGTCACAAGATAGCACCTACACAATCATATCATGGTATGCATAAGTAACACTTTCAAAAACGACTCTTACGGTTCACAACCGAAACGCTAGTCTAAAGCTAGGTTAGACTATCTCAATGGCTCCCAAATTCTACCAAACATTATCTAATATAACCCTTAAGGAAAGCCCAAAGCCAAAACTCGAAAAGAATCGGAAATGAAAAAATTTCGAAACCAACACAGTAGACTTGTGCAACCTAGCCGCGCGACCTCAGGTCGCGGGCTTAGGTCGCGGGGATCTCCTGACCTGCACTATCCCGCGAGCTGATTTCTCAAGCACCCACCAAACTCATTCAAAACTCGATTTTGACTCCCAAAACACCCTACGAATGTTTATGAACGATCCTAAGATGATATAACACGATCAACTAACAACCAAACTCGGAAAACACCGATGGACTATCAAGATCCATGGTTTTCCCCCAAATACGAGCCCTAGTTTCCAAGACTCTAAAACTCGACTAAACCACAAAATTAACACGAGATGAACCATACCTTTCGTTAGGAACCCGAATCTAACAACGATGTACGGGTCGATTTCACCTCTCGAGCTCGATCTCTTCTCCGGTTCTTGAATCTCCTTCCAACACCCTCTTTTCTCTCTTTTCTCTCCTTTCTCCTTTTTCTCTCCTCCAAACACAAACACCAAATGAAAAAGGAAGGGAAGGGTAAGGCTACAACTAGTTGGTGGCTAGTTACCACACAACCCCTCCAACTCTCGGGTATTTATCTTTTTGCCCCGAAACTGATAAGCTATATTTCCCGACTCGGCTAGACACTTCCGCAAGTAGCACACGTGAAAGGTGGGATGTATCCCATCCATTTCGGGTGGTAATTCCAACCGGTATGCTTGTAGTCCTACCTTCTCCAAGATGGTGAACGGTCCTAGGAAACGTGGACTAAGCTTCCCCCGCTTTCCAAACCGTATGATACCCTTCCATGGGGACACCTTCAACATCACCCGATCTCCCACTTGGAAATCTATGGGACGACGCTTCTTGTCGGCGTAGCTCTTTTGACGGTCTTGGGCGGCCTTCAAGCGTTCGCGAATACCCTTCACTTTATCCGCCGTCTCTTGTATGACTTCGGGTCCCGCAAATTGTTTTTCACCCGCCTCCAACCAACACGTCGGCGTTCTACACTTCCGTCCGTATAATGCCTCGAACGGTGCCATCCCGATGCTAGAGTGGTAACTGTTGTTGTAGGCAAATTCCACCAATGGTAGGTGTGTGTCCCAACTTCCACCGAAGTCGATGACGCATGACCGCAACATGTCTTCTAGGGTTTGGATCGTCCTTTCGCTTTGCCCGTCGGTTTGTGGGTGATACGCGGTGCTCAACTTGAGTTTCGTTCCCAAGCCTTCTTGTAATCCGTCCCAAAACCGGGAAGTAAATCGACTATCTCTATCCGAAACGATCGATAAGGGCACTCCATGTCTCCTTACCACTTCGTTTATGTAGAGCTTGGCCAACTTGTCCATGGGCAAGGTCTCGCGCATCTCTAAGAAGTGTGCGCTCTTCGTGAGTCGGTCCACAATCACCCAAATGGTGTCGTGACCTCTTAAGGTCCTCGGTAGTTTGGTCACAAAATCCATCGTGATATGCTCCCACTTCCATTTCGGAATCTCCAAGGGTTGCAAACTACCATAAGGCTTTTGGTGTTCCGCTTTGACTTGAAGACACGTGACGCACTTCTCGACATAACTAGCCACGTCAAGCTTCATGACCGGCCACCAATAGTTCATCTTCAAGTCCCGGTACATTTTGGTGCTCCCGGGATGAATGAAATACTTGGACTTATGAGCCTCGTCCAAAAGTAATTCCCGATTACCGCCAACTTTTGGTACCCATATCCGACCTTGAAACAATTTAAGTCCGCGGCTATCTTCGGTCAACAACTCCTTTTGCTTCACCATCACCTCATCTTTGAGGTTTTCTTCTCGAAGAGCTTCCATTTGACTCGCTTTGATCCTTTCCATCAAGCTTGACACCACACTAATCCGATTAAGGGTCACACCAACGCTATCTCCATAGTTCTTACGGCTCAAGGCGTCGGCGACTACGTTCGCCTTACCGGGGTGATACAATAAGTCGCAATCGTAGTCCTTTAGTAGCTCGAGCCATCTCATTTGCCGCATATTGAGCTCCTTTTGGTCGAAAATATGTTGGAGACTCTTGTGATCGGTGAATAGCGTACACTTGGTTCCGTAAAGGTAGTGCCGCCACAATTTCAAAGCAAACACTACCGCCGCTAACTCCAAATCGTGCACCGGATAATTTCTCTCGTGATCCTTCAATTGGCGAGAGGCATAGGAAATCACCTTGCCTCTTTGCATGAGTACGCAACCTAGACCCATCTTCGACGCGTCGCTATATACCACAAAGTCCTCCGTCCCGTCCGGTAACGACAAGATCGGTGCTTGGCATAACTTCTTCTTGAGCGTTTGAAAGGCCTCTTCTTGTTTGTCGGTCCATAGAAACTTAGCGTTCTTCTTCGTTAACACAGTGAGCGATGAAGCGATCTTGGAGAAATCTTGTATGAATCTACGGTAGTAACCCGCCAAGCCTAGAAAACTTCTTATTTCGGACGGATTCGTTGGCGACTTCCAACTCATCATGGCCTCGATCTTCGCCGGATCCACTTTGATCCCGTCTCGCGATACTACATGACCTAGAAACTGCACCTCGTGGAGCCAAAACTCGCACTTTGAAAACTTGGCGTACAACTTCTCGTCTCTAAGCACGTTCAACACCTCTCGTAAGTGTCGCTCATGTTCGGCCTCATCTTTGGAGTAGACTAAGATATCGTCGATAAAGACTATAACCGACTTATCTAAGAACGGTCTACACACTCGGTTCATCAAGTCCATGAATACCGCCGGTGCGTTGGTTAAACCGAACGGCATCACCAAGAACTCGTAGTGCCCGTATCTCGTCCGGAAAGCGGTCTTTGGTACGTCGTCCTCTTTCACTCGCACTTGGTGATACCCGGATCGTAGGTCGATCTTTGAGAAGCACCCGGCACCTTGTAGTTGATCGAAGAGGTCATCGATCCGAGGCAAGGGGTACTTGTTCTTTACCGTCCTCTTGTTTAGTTCCCGATAGTCGATGCACATTCTCATGGAGCCGTCCTTCTTCTTGACAAAGAGAACCGGCGCTCCCCATGGCGACGAACTCGGTCGAATAAACCCCTTCTCGGAGAGTTCTTGCAATTGCGTCATCATTTCCTTCATTTCGGTCGGAGCCAATCGGTACGGAGCGCGCGCTATCGGAGTCGCTCCCGGCGTAAGGTCAATAAGGAACTCCACTTGTCGTTCCGGTGGTAATCCGGGCAAATCTTCCGGAAAGACGTCCGGAAATTCCCGCACCACGTCCACATCGGCGATCTCTTTCTTTTCCAACTTCGTATCAACAACGTAGGCCAGATAGGAGGTGCATCCCTTGGCTAGGCACTTTCTTGCCTTAACCATCGAGATGGTCGTGTAGGTGCCCTTCTTTTTATCCCCGTACATGGTAATCAATTTTCCGCTAGGCGCCGGTAACGTGACCATCTTCTTGCCGCAACCTATGTTGGCGTCGTGTGCGCGCAACCAGTCGATCCCTAGCACTAAGTCGAAACTACCGACATTCATGGGTATGAGGGTTGCGGAGAAAGGTTCTCCATCTAACTCTATGGTGCACCCCTCGAAACAATCTCGAACGGTCACAAGAAATCCGCCCGCTACCTCTACTACTAACGCGTCAGACAAAGGAGTGGCAGGCATAGTGAATTTCCTAGCTAAAGTGTCATGCACAAAGGAACGTTCGGCACCCGTATCGAAAAGAACAAGTGCAGGTATGGAGTTAACGAGAAACGTACCCGATACAAGATCGGATGCGTCTCTCGCCTCCGTGGCCGTCATCTGAAAGGCTCGGCTAGTCACCTTCGGCGGATTTCCTCCCTTCGCGACCGATCCGCTCGGACCCCCGGTAGCCGCCTTCTTGAACTTCGGGCAAGCATCCCGATAATGCCCCGGCTCCTTGCAATCATAACAAACCGGCACCCGGGCCGCACAATCTTGGGTCGCATGGCCCCTCCTCCCACATTTCCCACAATTAGTGGGAGTTGGGGGAAAGTCACGGCGACACGGCCCAAAGTGCTTACTTCGACATCCGTTGCACCATTTCGCCTCGTTCCGGTTTCCGCTTCGCTTCCCATCTTGAAAGGTCTTGTGTGGTCGGGCCGAGGCGGCGGCTTCCTCAAACTTTCTCTTTTGCCCGGCTTGGTAGCCTTCTACCCGGGCATGGGTGATGTCATCCTCGATCCGCAATGACTCCTCAATAGCCTCATGCAAGGTGGTGACCCTTGCGATCCTTACCGCCGATCTCATCTCGGCCGGTAGCCCACGGGAATAGGCTTTGATCTTTGCCTTCTCATCGGGAGCCAAGTGCTCCACCATCCCAAGTTTCTCCAAAAAGTCCTTTGCATAAAAGGAGATGGGATTGTTGCCTTTCTTCATCCCACGGAATTCATCCTCGATCTTGTCGAGGGCTCGCTCGCTACAATATTTCTCGAGCACCTTCTTCTTAAACTCGGCCCAAGAGAGCCTAGCATACACCTCCGGCGTGAGGGAAGAGCGGGTCAAATTCCACCATGTAAGGGCCTCGCCCTTAAGAAGGTGGGATGCAAACTTGACTCGTTGAGAAGAGTCGCACTCGCTAGCCTCAAAGGCCATCTCCATCTCACGGAGCCAATACAAGCACACGACCGGTTCGGTACACCCGCGGAACTCCGGTGGCTTACATCCCAAGAAATTCTTGTAGGAGCACCCCTTAGCTTTCGCCCTCTCTTTTGCCTTATCTCCGGTAATTCGGGTCTCCTCGGTGACCACCACCACCTCCGCATCTCCCGACGCCGTAGCGGCGTTCTCTCCCACCGTCTCATGACGACGGTTGCTAGTATCTCGATCCTCCAACATTTTCATGAAGGACTCTTGTTGCTTGCTCATGGCCTCGTTCACGGCCTTCATCACGTGATCTAGCATTCTCATCTCCGGAGTCACCTCGGTTAATACCGGCTCTCGGTCCTCGAGATTAACCCTTGGTACGTGCTCCGGTCCCCCACCTAGGACTTGGAGCCTCGGTGGGCTCTCAACCGTTTCGACCCGTACCCGTTGGTCGGCGGTTGAAGCGGTTTGGTCGGGTGGTCCTCTCGCGGCGCCCGTCTGGCTACGGGTGTTCGCCATATAAATCTGTCATACACAAATGCACGAAAATGGGATAAGAATAGACTATTTCACGAATCTCAACATTTATCATCCTCATAATAACAGTTACTCAAACACTCGCGTACAACGCATTCATAGATTAGTAGCTAAGTGATTTATGAACTAATCATACATAAGCATTCTCGTTACCATCACCACAACTTTGAATAAACGGGAATTCGAAATCCTATTGCTCTCCCCACCTAAGATTCTACCCAAGGTATGTGTCGCGTTTACAAATTTGCTAAGTTTAAGTCTAGGCATGCTACAGTAACTACCTAGTTCACTTAAACTAAAGCTCTGATACCAACTTGTAACACCCCAAAAATTGGAGTCAACAAAAACTTTCATTTGGATAGAAAGATGGTAAGTAATGTACGCCAAGGCGCGAGCTCTTCCCAAAAACAGGGGTATAAGTAGTGTATAATTACAATGTTTGTAATTCTAAATAAAGAATACGACAACCGTCTAGTCTAAATCCTATCTAGGAGAAAGACTACAAAAAGGGTTGTCAAATCTATCAATGTGCGCGCGGTCTAGAGAACCGGACTCTTCACCCATCCCCCAAAGCTCACTCTTTAAATCCGGCTCCTACTTGGGAACTGCGTCCCTAGTACCTGAGAGACACATCGACACCAAACAAGTGTTAGGCTAAAGGAGCCTAGTGAGTTGTACAAATGACGCTATGCAAACATAATACGTTAAGGCATGCAAATATACAATATCATACAAACAACGTAGGTAACATGTTAAACCGGATTATTATTATCTTCGGAAACAATGGGAGCGACCCATTTCCACCAACCAATACCCCGACATTCGTTACTTCCAAACACCTCGATGTCCCGAATTTAGCATGGCAACATCATCCGAGGCCCGCGCCCAAGGAGCAACCCAAGGGCCGGCGACATAGGTACAAACCCCAAGACTGTTTGGTGTGGAAATATTGCGTTGGTTCGTCCATGTTATTATCATATAAGACCGTGACACTGAATTTAGCATAGCATCACGTCCATATCATTCGCATACAAGACTTAGATACTGAATTTAGCATAGCATCTTGTCCATATCATATACATACAAAACCTCGATACTGGATTTAGCATAGCATCATTAACAGAGGTATGTATCGAGGGTCTCAACCTCTCACATCATTCCAAGGCATATATCAATACACATACTTACCATGCATACATTCATCATATAGCCACAAGAATATAATTCATACGAGATAGCACACAATAAGCTATTTCATGTATACAATTATCCCATAAAGGTACATAATTCAATCAAGGTGATGTGTTCTCAGTTTTAACAAAAAGGGTTTAGCAACTCACCTTGGTCTAATTCACAATTAGATGTGGATTAGATAGCTAGATACGTCACAAGATAGCACCTACACAATCATATCATGGTATGCATAAGTAACACTTTCAAAAACGACTCTTACGGTTCACAACCGAAACGCTAGTCTAAAGCTAGGTTAGACTATCTCAATGGCTCCCAAATTCTACCAAACATTATCTAATATAACCTTTAAGGAAAGCCCAAAGCCAAAACTCGAAAAGAATCGGAAACGAAAAAATTTCGAAACCAACACAGTAGACTTGCGCGACCTAGCCGCGCGACCTCAGGTCGCGGGCTTAGGTCGCGGGGATCTCCTGACCTGCACTATCCCGCGAGCTGATTTCTCAAGCACCCACCAAACTCATCCAAAACTCGATTTTGACTCCCAAAACACCCTACGAATGTTTATGAACGATCCTAAGATGATATAACACGATCAACTAACAACCAAACTCGGAAAACACCGATGGACTATCAAGATCCATGGTTTTCCCCCAAATACGAGCCCTAATTTCCAAGACTCTAAAACTCGACTAAACCACGAAATTAACACGAGATGAACCATACCTTTCATTAGGAACCCGAATCTAACAACGATGTACGGGTCGATTTCACCTCTCGAGCTCGATCTCTTCTCCGGTTCTTGAATCTCCTTCCAACACCCTCTTTTCTCTCTTTTCTCTCCTTTCTCCCTTTTTCTCTCCTCCAAACACAAACACCAAATGAAAAAGGAAGGGAAGGGTAAGGCTACAACTAGTTGGTGGCTAGTTACCACACAACCCCTTCAACTCTCGGGTATTTATCTTTTTGCCCCGAAACTGATAAGCTATATTTCCCGACTCGACTTATGAATTTATATACAAGCTAATAATTAACTTTGGAAATTAAGGTGTTACATTCAATTGAATTTCTATTACTTACTTTTATCAGATAATGCGAGTTTACAAAATTCCGGGTGTTACAGATTGCTTAGCACGTCACAAAAGGGAAAGGTAAGAGAGGTTGATTAACCAAACGGAGTCTATTTATTAATTGTCAGATAACAAATACACCCAACCAACGAGTTCAAGTAGCCACAGTTAAAACAATAGATAGGAATCATAAGACAAACATTCAAAAGTCATAGATCTATTAAATAAAATACCAAAATCAAATCATCCCACAAGTTCATCAAACCATAGTGAATACTAAAAGATTACTAGTAACAAAACATGATTAAGACTAGAATCAAACAAGTATATGAACACATTAAGCAGACCATGCAACAATCAAAGATAGGGCACCAGCAAGATGACTTCGGGGTATAGACCGGAGGTGTTTCACTGTGTTTAAGCACCTTCTTCAATTGTAGGCTCATACGCTATTCCTCCCTCGTTTTTCTGAGATTTTGGATCTATCTGAATTGTGTTTAATTAACAGGCAGAAGGCAGTATTTAAAGGCTCATTCAGCGCACCTCGCGATCGCGAGGCTGGGCTTCGCGACGCGAGGCCTTGAAAGCCTTCCCAAAATAGTGAATCTTGAATATTCTAGAAGCTTCCAATCCTTGCTGACTTATTTCGCGACGCCAGATCCTTCTTTCGCGATGCCAAACATCTCCAGTACGAAATCCCTTTTGAATGCACCACATCTCGCGACGCAAGATTGCTATCTCGTGATTGCGAGAGTGGTCTGTCTCTCCGAAATCCATTTTTTGTACTTTTCGCCTTTTTTCTTACTTTTCGTTCCAAGTGCCTTTCAAACCTGCAAAACCGAAAAGGAAAGCGTTTTGGAAGTAAAACGTACCAAAACAAGGCATAAATGGAGGTAAATCTTATCAAAGTAGAACAACCAAATATGTATAATTTTGGTGTTATCAGCATCTATATTACACCTACACCATCATATAGGGTACAGATAGAGTACTCACCTGTCAATTGGTCAATAACACACTCCCGTAACTCGTAGGATACTCAAAGAGGGTCACCTATAACATTTGCATACGCCTAGGCCTGTAAACGAACCGAACGTTCATGAACCGTTCGTGAATTTGTGCGGCGGGAAGTTCGTTCGTGTTCGTTCGTTTAATAAATGAACGAACACGAACAATATTTTCTGTTCGTTTAATTAAACGAACGAACATGAACAATGTCCTCGTTCGTTCAATTATGTTCGTGAACGTCCGTTCGTTTATGTTCGTGAACGGTTCGTTCGTTTATGTTCGTTTATGTTCGTGAACGGTTCGTTCACATATATTAGTATAATATATATATATATATATAAAATATTATATATATTAAATAAAAAATAAATAAAACAAATACGGCTAAGGCCTTAAGGGTTTCATACTTTCATCAAATTCCCATCCCTCTCATCGCTTCCCTCTCTCAATTTACCGGCAAACCTCAGATCCACGAACTCCATCACCTCAGATTCCCATCTCTCTTATTTTGAACTTGCACGACGTCCGACGCCTCACCCACCTCCGTCGCCGCACGACGTCCGGCGCCTCACCTAGCTCCGTCGCCGCTCACCACGTAACCTCTGTTCGTTTACGTTCGTGAACCGTTCACGAACATCCTCATGTGCTAAATGAACGAACACGAACATGATTTTTCGTTCGGTTAACCGTTCGTGTTCGTGTTCGTGTTCGTTTAAACTTAAACGAACGAACACGAACAGTCCCCGTTCATGTTCGTTCGGTTCGTTTACAGGCCTACATACGCCACATATCAATACATAGCTCAAAAGTGGGTTCTAAGTCTAACCCGAACCCTCATACCCAAAATGACATAGCTACACTATCCTGAATTCTACCAAACTTCACCAAACACTCTATTCCATCGTCCCTTAAGGGAGCATATATAAACAAGTAAACCCCAAACGAACCCGATGGCCCAAAGTGGAAAAACGGAACAGTGTAATCGTTGAGTTATCTGCGAGTTCCTACCGCCGACTACCCACGAATTCCCGCGGTTCGTTTTCCCTACGCGGATTACGAACAAAAACAAGGGTTTTTACCCAAAACTCCAATTTCGACCAAACAACTCAGAAATCGAGTTTATACATTCATCCCCATCATCATCTAGCGATTAATAACAAGAATTTACTACCCAATAACACCCAATTCGATGTTCATGCAATTAACAACTTAATAATTAACCCTAACTCTCAACTTAACCCAAATCGTAAAGAATACATGGTTAATGACATACCTTACGCAATTCTCGCGATCACCACTTCGGTTGTACAATAACAACCTTTGAATTTGCTTCACTTGCTCCCAATTTCTCCAAGGAATCGCTCTCACTCTCCCTTCTTTTCTCTGGAATCGACTAAACAAAATTGAACGGGAGTTGAGGGCTTTTCTTCTTAATATACATGCTACACATTACCTTCCACTTATTGTATTGACACTCTAGCCCCTATACTCCTACAAACAACGTAATCGATAATAGTTAACTTAATCTGTGAAAGACGGTTAAATACATAACTTGGAACACGGGGCGTTACATGGAGTCACTAATATAACATGTTTTTTTGTATAAGATATTAGAAGGATAGAACCATAGGTGGATCATGCTTTTTGTAATGATCTTTGAATTTCATTTTTATAAACTTTGTATATTTGATATCTAATTATTAATCCATAATTCTTCTTTTGTTTATCGTTTTTATGAACTTAAGTTGTTAAAAGAAAACTTAATAATTCATTATCGATTTACTGTTTAGAAGTTAGAACCTTGACATAAACTTTAACACACATATAAATATAATATAACACACACATATAGATTATACAGATTTGCCGCCTTGAGCCACACCTTGGAAAACACCATGGCCTCACCGTAACTCGTAAGGCTCGAGGCTTGACCTCGCCGCCACGCCATACCACATACCATTTAGAACCTTAAGTATAAGCAGACTTAACCGATATTCACACAACCCCGAAAAGGATTATTGTTATGCATTGATAAGAGTACTTATGCCTTGTTCTTGACTTGTTTTATAGAAAGGAAATGATTTCTAAGGGAACTTAACAAAGCGTGTTCTCGAGTTTTTTAGGGGAAGGAAAGGAAAGGATTTGGAGGGACAACTTTTCCTTTTTCTCTCTTAAAAAACCATCCTCCCAAAAGTGGGATGATTTGGAGAGATAACTTCCCCCTTCCCTTTTTTCCTTCTCCCCCCCCCCCCCCCCCGCTCCTTCCTTTTCCTTATTTTTTTAAAATCAAGAACAAGACATTAGATACTTAAAATATACAATGACCTATGGGTTACACTACACCAGATACCTCCCATTATAGAAGCGTACAATGATGCTAATTGGATTTCTAATCATTCCAAGACTAAGTCCACAAATGGCTATGTGTTCACACTTGGTGGTGCAACGATCTCTTTGAAATCCTCAAAGCAAACTATGAATACTAGATCAATTATGGAAGTATAATTTGTCGCACTAGACAAAGCCGCTGAAGAAGCCGAATGACTAAAGAGCTTCCTAGAAGGTATTCAATTGTGGCCAAAACCGATTACCGTCATCATCATCCATTGTGACAGTATGGCATAACACTTACAAGAACAAAGAACCAAATCTACAACAGTAAGTCCCAACACAACACATATAAAGATGCCATAACACTATAAAGGACTTGTTGAAAAATGGAATTATCTCTATTGACTACGTAAAGGCAAAGGAGAATATTTTTGATCCTTTCACAAAAGGCCTAAGCGGAGAGCAAGTATCCTACATATTGAGGGGAATGGGCTTAAAGCCAATTTAATTAGTTTCATCGGCGGCAACCTATCCTAGTGTAATTGGAGATCCCATAGTCTAGGTTCAATACACAAACTTGTCGAGGATAACTCAAACAACAAACATTCACAAGTATACCTATTCCTATGATTTTCTTCCTTGTGTTTTTCCATCGATGATTTTTTAGGGATGAATATTATATTCTTAATAACGTTAATAGCCTTTTAGTAGAATTATACGAAATATTCTTGATTAATGTTACCTATGTGAGACTGATGTGGGTCACATCTTTGAGGACGAATATCGCTACACCCTCTAAACCTCAAGGATTTGTTCGAAATGAACACAACGGTAAGAATTAAATTATGTAGAGATATGATATATGTGATGCATATTGTCTCGATTTACTACAAAAGTGGCTAGTTCAAGACTTTAGTTCACTACGAACAAAGTAGGTATTATTTGGGTTTCAATAGAAAATGTGAGGTATTGTTCGAACTTAGTAAAACCGTGAGTAAACTAGTCCCACATAGGAACCTTAAGTAACTTTTCTTCACTTAATATACACCAACTCATGAGATTTAAACAAATCATTTAAGAGCTTTGAGACTTGGTGTGTGATGGTTCATGGTAGGATTACTTTGATCTATATTTACAATCAATGTTCCAAGATAGGCCTTTGGGGTTCTTGAATTGAAATCTCGAGATCCTAACTTGTTGGAATATGCTGATACGGGAACAGTGACTTGCACAGGTATTCCCGAGATCCTAATACTTGCGTTTGTTTTTCTATGTGAATAAGTCGTTAGCCGTCAAAACAAATATTACCTCATATATATTGATGTCCTCAAAAATCATATTTTTGAAATTTGAAAACCAAAAGTAAAACTTGGTCAAAGATAGGCCCTTGGGGCTCTTGAATTGAAATCTCGAGATCCTAACTTGATACGGAAACAGTGACCTGCACAGGTATTCTCAAGATCCTAAGGCCGTGTGTAACGGCATGGGGGTTTTAGCGGCTTCAAAGCCGCTGGCCTGGGTGGGTTGGCAGGTTATTGATACTACGCCGGCGGCTTGGGGGGGTTGAAGCTCTCCACAGTTTCAACAAGCCGCTGACTGTGTGAGAGGGTTGTGTGTCTGTGTGAGAGGATTGTGTGTGTGTGGGGTGTGAGAGAGCTGGGAGTATTGGGTACTAATAAGAGAGGGTTTCAAAAAGTTGATATGACAGTGGGATTGAAATTTGAAAGGGTTAGAGCATCTCCAACAGTTAGGGATGGCAAAAACATCCGAACCCGATGGGGAAACCCGAAACCCGACCTTAACGGGGCGGGGCGGGGCAAGGATTTTCGGGTTACGGATCGGGGATCGGGGCAAAAACGGGGATTTTTTCGGGGTTCGGGGCAGTAGTGGGGTGACCTTGCCCCGCCCCGAAATTATAATATGTATTTTATATTATATACATATATATATATATATATTAATAAATATATATATATATATATAAGTTATAAAGTTAAGGGGTGGTTTCATTTACAAACCACTCTTATTTTACAAACTTTGCAAACCACTTTATTACCCTTGATCACCATAGATATAATAAATTAATGGTCAAGATCAAGTTAACCTATTTTTGGTAATTAAAAAAACCTTTATTAATTAAAAAATACTCGAAAAGGGCATTTATGACTTTTTCATGACATTCTCAATTTTGGAAATGGAATCCCAATCCCAATTTTTTAGGAACCGATAGACATGGAAAAAAAACACCATTTCTTAATGGTGAATCCCATTTTTGATGGATGGGTTAAATTGATTTCATGGAGTTCGAATAGGTGTCACCTTCTTTTTTAATTAATGTTGAAATTTGTGTCCGCTTACTATGTTTTTCATTCATATGTGTAAGATGGGATAGGCATGGAATCAAACTTAGCTAATAAGAACCATGAAAAGGTACCATTGATGAAATAAGTCGACATCAACCATAAAACTATCAGTGAGATGAACGAGATGAAATAGATGACAACGAAGATGAAATAGAGATGAACGAGATGACGACGGAGATGAACGAGATGAAACACAGACGACAACGGAGATGAACGAGATGAATAGATGACAACTGAGATGAACGAGATGAAACAGAGACAACAACGGAGATGAACAAGATGAAACAGAGACGACGACGGAGATGAACGAGATGAAACAGAGACGACGACGGAGATGAACGAGATGAAACAGAGACGACGACGGAGATGAACGAGATGAAACACAGACGACGACGGAGATGAACGAGATGAAACACAGACGACGACGGAGATGAACGAGATGAAACGGATATGACGACCGAGATGAAACGGAGATGACGACCGAGATGAAACGGATATGACGACCGAGATGACGGTGGAGATGAAACGGAGATGACGAACAGAGATGAAACCGAGATGACGATGGAGGTGAAACAAAGATCATGACAGAGATGAATGAAGACGAAAATATCGAAGAACCTCCAGCTACAATGAAAAGGAGATGAAGCAGAAATAACGAAGGAGTTCTCGAATAACCGACAACTACACAGAGTGAACGATGTGAACGATGAATATGAAGGAAGATGAAGAATATCTTGGTGAACCTGCAACTACAGCAAGTAAAAACAAGAAAAAAACTTGCATATAAATCTTTTTCATTATCATCCCATAAAATTTGGGAAATTTGTTAGAAAAATATATAAAAAAAATCAATCCCATCTTTAATGTTTTTTACTATGGAAAGATGAATATGAATTAAAAAACACAAATAAAGAAGATGCATAATTACCGTAAATACAACCCCTTAATGAAAATGACAAAAACGCCCTTAAAAATAAAAAAGGGAAAAAGAAAAAAGAAATTCATTGATTGGTTGATAGAGGGTTTGTAGGTTTGTAATATAAGAATGGTTTGCAAATGATCCTTCCTCATAAAGTTAATTATGTATTTTATTTTCAGAAAATCAAATCCAACTTTATCAGATTACGTTCTCTCTCTTTCTCTTTACTTTTTCTTTGGCAACAAATTAGGGTTCACTTCCAAGGTTCCACACCAGCCGCCACTCTCACTCGGCAACCAACCGACCGGCGACCAGGTCCTCTGCCGCCAGACCGGCGGCGTTTTCCTTTGCCGCCACAGACCGACGGCGTCGTCCTCTGCCGCCACAGATCGGCGCCACGTACTACTCTCTTCTCTCTCTCTCTCTCTCTCTCTCTCTCTCTCTCCACCACATTGCTCTCTACCGGCGACGACGTGCTCTGCCACCACAAACCGGCGACGGCGTCGTCCCCACAACCATAGACCGGCGACTACTACTACTACTACCACTCTCTCTCTCTCTCTCTTTCCACAGCCACAGATCGGGGTAAATTCGGGTATCGGGGTAAAATTGGGGTTTGCGGCGGGGTTCGGGGTAAGCAGTATCCCGATGGGGCGCCCCGATAAGATCCCCGACCGGGAATGGGGCGGGGACGGGGCATGTTTTAGATTTCGGGTTCGGGGACGGGGATGGCCTACACTGCCCCGAACCCGCCCCGTTGCCATTCCTACCAACAGTTTCTCCAAAATGGAGAAAAAGGTGAAAAATGGAGATTTTTGTCTAAAATGAGTTCCAACAGCTTCTCCAAATCTTTCTCCAAAATGGAGTAAGTAGGTGAGAGAATGACTTTTTCTCCAAATATGGAGATAACTCCAAAAATCATTACCATTTGAAATAGCCAATACTAAAGCCTTGAAAATAAGAATCTGGAGAGAGAAATAGTTTTTTAATAGATGACTTGAATAATTTAATATTAAAATTGATGTATAAATCTCCAAAATAGAGAATCTCTTGGAGATGAAAGCAATATTTTTTTAGAGATTTTGACTTTTAATTCTCTATTTTGGAAAAAATATGGGGAAGCTCTTGGAGATGCTCTTAGATATGCATAGCATAACAATTACGTCTGTTTTTTCTGTGTGATTAGTCGTTGCCATCAAAACCAATATTAATGTCCTAAAAAAATCATATTTTTAAAATTTGAAAACCGGAACTAAAAAAAGATAAAAGTGAAAGGTGTAAGTTGCATCCACGCCAAAGTGCCTTGAATTCGGTTTGCTGTTTGCTCCTATCCATGAATTTTCTCAGCTAACACTTTCAAGCTTCAACCACCACCATTGCTGCTTCATTTAAACCACCCCCCTTCCTTCAATCTTCATCTCTAAAACCTAAAATCTGTATATGCTCCAGTGGTAGTATTGCTAGATGAAGCTTCTTCATCATCTCCACCAATGCCTATTCTCAACCACACGCCTTGGATCCATTATCAAATTAAGAACAGGATCTTCCTTTTCTACTTCTGCATTCAAACCGGAAGCTGGCGTTTCCATGGTGCAAGGTGCTTCTAGAGGCTTAGGGCTTGAATTTGTAAGCGTTTTCTCTTTCGTAATTCTACTACAATTTTGCGAATTTCATACTTCATTGGTTATTTGCTTACCTTTTAATGTATGATTCAGTGTGGAGCCTTTTTGTGGAGTTCTTCCATTTGCTTTTATAGGTCCGATGAATTTGCAGTAGTAAATAGAATTTTTCTTAGTAGGTGTAGGAATTGCATTAGTTTTATAAGAGGTGACAATTGAAATCTGAAAGCAAATCAATGAAACTGTTTGTTTCTATAAAATGGATAATATGATGTTGAATTTTCTTATAAGAATTCTATATTTACTCATAAATATGTAATATAACTATCATGGAACATTTTAAATTAAGGTTTCCTTGCTATGCGGATTAGTGGGATTGCCCAATTGGAGGCCCGATACTGCTGGAGCGTGCGTGTGTTAACTTGCCGTTCGAAAAAAAGTCACTTTCAAAAGCACGTAAACGAATATCTAAAGCTAAACTTGATATCGGAATATGATAATACGTTTTCTTGTTAACGATAGTCGTTCTACTCAAGCTAGTTGAAATGTATGTGTCCTCAATAAAATGAACATATAGTATGCACCTGACTCATCTGTGAAGCAAAAACCAGTTCATATTATATAAAAAAGATCATAAACAATAGTGATAAAGTTTTCATTTTCCTTATATACACTGCCAAAACAACCCGATCTTTCCCTATTACATTCTTCTACAAAAGCTAATAAGACATGGGTTTACCACTTGTCCATTAAGAGGAGGGTAAGAGGTTATCAACTCTTGTCACAAAAAGAAAACAAACAGTCTTATAAGTCTTGCCTTTTATCCAGTAAGACATAAGTGGTGAATAAGAGGATTTCTTTTTACAAAAGACAAGAAACACCTTAGTGTACTCTACATATTGCCATCATATCATTTCCAAGAAATCTCACTCTTCAGCATAAGTGAATTATGTACAAGCTTTAATGAATCTCTTGGTACTCTATGTACTGCACAAATAGTATTAACATATCGTGAAACATACCCATTGCATAATGTGAATCTACAAATGAACATATCTCATAATGTGAGTTCCTAATTTAATTGTTGCTTCTCTGTCTCTGTTTGAGGTAATATTGGATCAATAGGCTTCTTCTTTTCGTTGCCATATGTGTGAATTTATATCGAGTTAATCTAAATGACGTCTTTTTTGATTTTCTCTTGTGTAATGCGGTACAGGTTAAGCAATTGCTGATGAAAAATTCAAAAGAACATGTTATTGCTACATGTCGGAATCCCAGTGGAGCAGCAGGGCTAATTGAGTTAAAAAACAAATTTTCTGAAAGGCTACATATTCAAAGGTTGGATCTTACCATTGAAAGCACAATAGAGGTTACTTCTTGTCACTTGTCCTTTAATAGGGAAAAATCTAGAAATTTTAACAAGAATAAACTTTAGAAGGAGAGAGACGTCGTGAGCTGGCTATAAAATCAAAGCGAAAAGGAAATATTAATCGTTGCATGGCAGTAGCCAGGTGTCTTTTTGATATGATAATATGATATTTGATGCTGGTATAGTAATGCTTATTTTTGCTAAACTGAAGTGATTTTCTAAAAAAAGCTCTTAATGACGTTTGAGAAACATGTTGCACACCTGGGAAATCGACAAAACCAAACTAAGCCAGATGTATCGAATTCGATATTGGTCGGTTATGAGATAATATTTTCATTGCGACATCAATTTGTAGGTAGTTACGTATATGTAACTGGTTTAAAGAAATCCGAAATTTCTAGCAACTAAGAAAACTTATCCCGATCAACTTTGATACAACATTCATACCCAAAGGATGTGTTCTTGTTTGCAAGTTCATTGGTCTGAATACATTACGGTCCAAGTTTTGCACCCCTGCATGCTCCCATGGAGAGAACCTTCTCGCCCTATAGATCTACTACTTGCAATTAGGAATCTATATTAACTAAACTTCTTTTCCATATCCCACAAAGAAACCAACTACCGATTTTCAACTCGAACTTAATACCTTGAGAAATCAATCTCTCTCATTCACCTGAACACCTTTTTGGACATATGATATATTGTAACAAAGCCAGCATGTAGGGTCACATGAATCCATAAATCTCTTTCCAATTCTAGCTTGGATTCGACATCCTTTTTGTGGGCCCGGCCAAAGTGGGCATAAAACTTGTTTTTCCAACAAAACATAGATCGGATATCAACCGAGCACAAGCGAAAAGGGCGTTGGGACTCTTATCAGAATTAAATTGTTTGAAAGGGTCATGGAACGTTCCTTGCCATGAGTTAAGTCTATGTTTGGCAAACTAGTTGATAAGGTAGCTTATGAGTTATGACCGATAAGGTAGCTTATGACTGATAAGGTAGCTGATGACTAATAAGGTTGATGACTGATAAGCTAGCTGATGAATAAGTTGCGTTTTGCAAAAACTAGCTGATAAGGTAGCTTATGACTGTAAAATGACAAAAAAAAATGCATGTATAAAACTTGGTAGTGTATAACTTAGCAGGGGTATATTTGGAATAAAAAAATATTGTCCCAAAAGTCACCAAAACGCTAGTGAGAGTAACTTTTCAAAAAGGTAGCTTATAAGTTAGCTTATTTTTACCAAACAATGCCTAAATGTATCAAAGAGGGAGCAAAAATATCAACCATAAAAGAGTGCAGTACTAATGGTTATATTTGAGATAATAAGTAGTTTTCATGGAAACAACCTCTTTACCATTTTGGTAGAGGCAAGGCCACCATATGTCTTACCAAATTTACCTCTGTGTGGGATATACAGGGTGCTTTTGGTTTGTTAACACAATTTGTAGTTTCTTTCTTGTTCAAGAACTTTTCATTATTTCAGTTGTTTTGCTCCTTGTAACTTACGTTTCTATTCTACACTGTTTAATAGTCTGATATGTTATAATTGCTAAATTAACAATTGTATGAACTTAAAACCAACTGACAAGACATCATGTCAGGAGTCTGCAAAGGCCATAGAGGAGAGGTATGGTCACTTAAATCTTCTTGTTAATGCATCTGGTATTCTTTCAATACCTGATGTTATACATCCAGGTCAGTAAAAGCTTGGTTCAGGATGTTTAAAGCTATGTTGTTCTTTAGCAATTTGTACTACTTTCATTTTAGTCAGTTTCATCGAATATTAATGTCCCTATACTTGATTCTATATAATCTTGTATGCAGAAACAACATTGACCAAACTAGAGAGATCATCGTTACTGCTTGCTTATGAGGTTAATGCAGTGGGTCCTATTTTGGTGACCAAGGTATGATCATCTATGACTGTTATTTTGTGTTCTTTAACATTGGTTGTTCCATGCACATCTCACTCATTGCAACAATTAGTTTCTTCTTGCAAATTTATCAGTTTCAAATTGTAATGGACGATAATAAGACATTTAAGAAATTGGTTAAACATAAGTTGTTTCCTTTGTCGAAAATAGTTTGTAACGTATTGCAATCGCATGGTTGACAGGTTTTTTTTTGGTAAATATTTAGCAATCTTGATGAAGTCTTCTTTGAACTTTCACCATCTTATCATTTGGTTCACCAAATAGGATTTGGGAATACATATGTGCACCAAAGTACTTCATCCAATACAGATCTGCCAACTTAACGTTTAATTGAGTTAGTGAATGGTGATGTTGCTAATTTACATGTCCTTCACATTTTATGTAGGTTAGTTATAGCATGAACTCATCGAAGATTACAAATGCCATCATCTGCAGAAAGTTTGTTGAATATCTTCTCTGTGTTTTTTCGGACTCAGGATCTAAACGACTAAATGTTATTCTAGATACATATTAGTAGCCATGTCACTGGCCCTCCCTCAATCAAATGTTAATTTGTTGTGTGACTACAGACCTGTATTGCTAAATGATTATTTTGCTGATTCTATTAAAGAATATGGAAGTTCAGTTGGTTCTCTATTTCCTAGAAATAAGCCATAAAACCATTAAGCCATTAAAGTATAGTGGGTTGAACTTGGTTAACATTAATTAACAGATCTGTTCACTTTTTAAGCTTCTTTAAGACCTGTACAAAATTGTGTTCTCGGTTAACACATGGTGTATGACCATATATAAATTTTGACCATGAAAAAACAGCATATGTGGCCTTTGCTTAAGGCTGGAGGTGGCATTGGAACTGAAAGAGATGTTGCTGTTGTGGCTAACCTAAGTGCCAGGGTTGGCTCAATTGGGGACAACCGTTTAGGTGGATGGCATTCATATCGGGCCTCCAAGACTGCACTTAATCAGCGTAAGAGTTTTCTACTTCAAAATTATTTACAAAAATTCTACATTTCTTTGAATCCAATTTTCAATCATTCTTTATCCCAAATAACGACCAATATATGTGGTTTATAATAAAAGTGTATTGATATCTGCAGTAACCAAATGCATATCTGTTGAGTTTGCACGAAAGAAGGATCCAGTGATATGCATTTTATTGCACCCTGGAACGGTGGACACGGATCTTTCTAAGCCATTCCAAAAGAATGTTCCAAAAGACAAGCTCTTCACTAAAGAATTCTCTGTACAAAAGCTATTGGGCATCATTGATAGCAGCAAGAGCCATGACAATGGCAAATTCTTCGCTTGGGATGGTAAAGAAATTCCTTGGTGATCTATTTGTATCTGCTCGCAATTAGCATTGTTCGTTTTTTGACAATCTATATGTGGAGGCCATCGCTGAACTCAAAACAAGTTGGGTATCGTAAATGGGGGAAAGTCAAACATGCATCGACTTGTTGATTCATTCTTTAGCAAAATAAAGTGTCTTAACTCGGATAGGATCATATGAAGAAATAAAATCATTTTCGTAAATGTCTTTACGTGATACATGTGTTTGTCGTGTGACCTGTGGAGATAGTCTTATGTTGTTTGAACTTTGAAGGTCATATGACCCCAGAGATACATAGTTTCAGGCTATGTGAAGGTTACAATTAACCTTTTATATATAGAGAGTGAAGGTTACGATGTTTTATATATAGAAAGAAGTTCAAATGAAAATCAATTTTTCATTGTAAACCAATAGACAAATCTTGATCCTCCATCCCTGTTTGATCCATAAACTCACATTAATAGATTTTTTTAAGTAAAACTCTTATTAAGGTGATTTGGTGTAATTATATATTTTTTAGTAATTAATCTTTTTAATTAAAACTTTCACCGTCCTAAGCTAAATTATGTTAAAGATCATTGATATTGTAATCATATAAATTACATCAAAAAACTAGAATCTTATTCTCTTTGATATAACATCAATCTTGAAACCGTTTTTTTCCCATTTTAACCGTTTCTAATGTGAAATAATATATGTAACCGTTTCTAATGATACCGTTATTCCCTTCACCCTACTACCCTTTCCTTTTACCGAATTTGTTAAATTCTCATATTCTAAAATGAAGGAAAATCCTGTTACTTGATAAGCAGACATGCATGGATTTGTTTGTCGGAATTTCCTTTGGTCAAGTCTTGTTAGAGCTCAAGACGTACGAGTTTGGTGATGTCTTTCGAAGAGGAGAGGTTATCGGGTCAAAACTAGAGCTTAAAAGGTCGGGGTCACCATAGGCGATTGTGCACGGCAACCTTGCCGTGGCACAATCGCTTGAGGCTTTATCTCAAACAAGATCACAGCCTTGGTACATATTGTGTGAGTGTGATTAGCGATTATGCTAGCGTCATACTCGCGAGGCAGAGTCATGAAGAGGAGCATGGGTTGTGGTATATATGCCGCGAGCGTTCATGGCGACTTTGCCATGGGCTCTCTTGCATGGCACAGTTGCCAGCAGGCCAACCTGCTTAAATCGATTGAGATCTGAGAGGGAAAACTTCATTTGTTCGGTTGAGTTACGATATTTTCTTTCTCTTGGACGATTTCTACACTACTCCTCTCTTCATTTACTCTCAAACCCAAAGAATAGCATTTACTCTCCTTCATCACTATCATCTAAAAAGATTAAAGCTACAAGGAGTGGCCACACATCAAGGATGATCTTCTCTACACCTAACGCTTTCTTTAAATCTAGGCTTTTCACATTTACGCATACATATGGAAAATCAATGATTATGGAAATATAAAAATATTTTATAGGATTTTATAGTTTATAATATTTTCTTGGTTCACAAATGAGTATGCATATATATACGGCCAGGTTTAAATGTGATATCATCTTTCATTGTGAACGTGAGAACCACTAGTATCGTGCCACGTAACAATATTTAGTCTGAATATTCAGACTGAATAAATCTTTATTAAGACTAAATAAAGCTTGTATTCGGTCTGAATAAAACATGAATATTCAAAATGAATAAAGGTTTATTCAGCCTAAATAAAGCTTAGGCGCCGATTCAGATTGCCATATGACACTGTTGGTCCTCACCTTCACAATGAAAGATGAGTTCAAATTTGAACTTTCCTCAATATAGGGTCAGGTTCAAATGGGAACTCACATTTGATTGCAAATGTGAGGACAGTCGAGAGTGCGCCATGTGTCCTGTTTGACTCATATTCAGTCTGAGTAATACATGAATATTCAGACGGAATATTGTATTATTCAAGGTGAATAATACAATATTCAAACTGAATAATACAACATTCAATATTATTCAGTCTGAGTACCGTATATTCACCTTAAATAATGCATAATATTTAGACCAAATATGACACGTGAGCTTTCAAATATTATCCTCACATCTGTAATCAAATTTGAGTTTACATTTGAACTTTCTCCATATATATATATAGGAAAGGTTTCAAATGTGAACCACATTTTCATTGTGAACGTGAGGACAACCGAGAGCGTGCCACGTGGCAATCTGACTTCCGCGGCTTAGCTTTATTCAGTCTGCATAAAGCCCGCGGGTTAGCTTCATTCAAGCTTTATTCATACTGCATAGCTATTATGCAAACTGAATAAAGCTTGAATAAAGCTAACCCGCACGCTAAGTCGCCCGCGTCAAAGTGCGATCAAGCTTTATGCATACTGTATAAAACTTTATTCAGTTTAAATGATAGCTGTATGCATTATGCATAAAGCTTAGTTGCATGTTTTTCAAATTGCCAGGTAGCACACTCGGCTGTCCTCACGTTCACAATGAAAAAGTGGTTCACATTTGAACTTCGTTCTGTATATATATGTGTGTGTGTGTGATCCCTTTATTATTCCAATCTTTATTCAACAATATTTGATATGATATCAAATATTATGTGTGTGATTTTTTAATACAATGAATCTTTATTTTAATATCTAAAAGTAATATCATTAACCTTATTCTTGACCCTTGATGTTTGGGACTGGCATCAGCGAGCAACGATTACGAGTAGTCGCGTGACAAGTTTGAATGGTCATTGGAATTAAAAAAGGAATCTCGTTAACGTGGAAAATATCAAACATCGATGGGAGAGATCTTGCTTTCACTATAATGTAATCCATATAATCTAATAAACATCTCTATTTTTCTTCTTTTGTTTTGTTTTTTTTTAATAACCATAAATGTGGTGTTTAATTTATATATTGACAGATTCTAATTACTATTATTAGGGTGTTTTTCGAAAGGTGAATCCATTGTCGGTTTATTGGGACGGATTAAATGGTGTTTTTTTAAGGGTGCTACTATTAGCATTATCTTTTACACTCTCTTTACACTTCCTTATTCACTATCTCATATATACATATTTTTTTTCAATGGCCTATCTTTTAGCTTTTCAATTCCGTATACATAACATGACTTAGATTTAGGTGAGACTGTTTCCTAGTTCCAGTGGGTAGGATGAAATAGGCTTATCCCTCACTCTTGTTCTACTTAGTTTTGCCGTGTCCCATATAGATATAGATGTCTCCCAAACATGAGATAGGTCTGTTATGTCTCATCTTGTTCTGCATACCAAACGCACCATAAAGGAATTTGAATCTGTCTGTTTGGTTTACAGTATTTAGCTTTGAAATTGAAATGGATACTAAAATACCCTTTTGATAACTTTTTTTAACAGAAAATGATTTAATAAATATTCATTAATTACTTACTTTTTATGACCAAAATAAAATAATTATTAAATTATTTAAGAAAATAGTTATTAAATAACTTAATAAATTAAATTAAATTAAAAAAATAATATTAATTAATAAATTAATTATTAAATAAAAATAATAAAATTAATTAATAAAGTAACTTATTATTGTTGGTTATATTGGATTAAAGAAATATCTCACGTTATGAAAAAACTGAATTTCATTCCATAAAAATTTATTAAGGAATGTTGAATTCCTTCATTTGTGGAATCTATATATATATAAAAGGAGGATGTTGGGTATATGATGTGGCATTCTATCTATTGAGTATTTGCCCAAAAGAATTTTCTCCTTTTTTTGAGTTTTTTAAATATCAATTAAGCTAAAGACTATTCTACCCTTAAATATAAATTCCATGTTTTATTATAAGAAGGACAATTTGGTAATTTAACTTAACAATTAAATTGTCTTTAACTTTCATATTATTTAACTTTTAAAAACATTTACTCTACCCTTTTCACCTTCTCATACCCTTATACTATTTGATAATTTTACTTATAATTTAATTAGCCTTAACTTCCACATTATTTAAATTCTTAAACACATTTATTTTAGCCTCTTCATATTCACATTTATTAATTGAAAGAAAACCTACAACATAATCATCTATAAATTACAACCTATACTCCACCAAAATGTAATTAACAACTTTTTGTTCTATGTTATACTATTGTGTTCCTATTTTGTTTGTTGTTTCTATTTTTTATAATTCATATCCCATCAACATTGTTGCTCAATCTTCGTATAACTTCAAGGTAGGTTAACACTTTTTATGATTATTTTATGATTTTCGTAAGTTATATATTGTTTATGTGTTCATATATGCATCATCAATATTATTATATTTTTCTATAAAAAATTTCCATATAGTTTTTATACGTTTTTGTGTATATTTTGTATTGTTTTTATAAAAGTTTTTTGTTTTTCTATTTTTGAAACTTATTCCAATTGTTATATTTGTTCTCCTTCATGCTTCCTAATTGATATTTATGTACTATAACATTTTTCCATCAAAATTCAAATAATGTTTTTGATTTGTGTATATTATAAGCTATAATTAATAAGTTTTTGAGTTTTATTTGGAATTTCTTAACAATTGTTATTTTTTTCTCTTTCATGTTTTCCACTTGATATTTTATGTTGTACGAGTGTTTTATGTAGGGTTTTTTTCTCAATTTGTTTTGCTTATATTGTTGTAGTTTCCTAGAAAAGAAATTGTTGACAACAATCGAACTCCAAATAATAACATTTGGTTTTTTTAGTCTTTCTTTAGTTGTGATTCTTTTCTAAATCTTTTATGTTTTCATAAGAGTGTTATGTAAATAATATGACTAAGATCATAAGATAATATTGACGTAATTAATCATCATCTTAAATTTTTTATTTAACTTATAAAATTTTTTATTGTAAAAAAGACACATATAATAATGTATTCAAGTACATCTCATGTGAATAGAAGTATATATATATATATATATATATTATATGATGTAAAATAAAAAAATAAAAAAGTTTATGGTATATATTGATATGTATTATATATATTCCAATAACTTTAAATATTTAATTTTCAATTAATATACAAAGTCTGAACCAACTTATTATTATTACTATTTAATATTTTATTAAAAACAATAAAAATATAAAATAACATTAAAACTAATATATATAAATAAAATCAAAATTAATGTATAGTTAAATATTATTGTTATCCAGCTCTTTAATAAGTGGAATATTTGATATATATATATATATTATTGTTAAATAAAATTTATATATAATTAAGTATTTATTACTAACTCTCTCATTAATAACTTAATGGATACTTATTATATTTAATATCATTAATTAAACAAATACATACAATTAGAAACAATTAGTAGAATCAATAGATATAGTCAAAATTATAATCAAAACTAAAATATATCATAATCAACTAGCAATATGTTTTGTCAAAAAAAAAAAACTAGCAATATGAAAAACGAAAGATAGAAACATATACAGAGGTGAGTTCAAATTTTAAATTAAATTAAACAAATATATATAAAATTTGCAAAAATAACTTGCTACTATTATTAATATATAATTTTTTCAGTTTCATCTCGAAACAATAACTCACTACAATTAATGTATATATAGTTATTCCAATTTTATCTGAAATGAAAGAATGTAAAAAAATGGAATTAGAATTGATATAAAACCTCTTATTTTTTCAAGATTTTTAACCTAAAAACTAATTTATGAAAAAACAACCTTTAACATGAAAACATTAACAACTCAATTATATTCACATATAATTATTTGAGTCAATTACAACGCACAACGATATAGAATTTATTAGTTATTACTTTATTATATATATATATATTAGAACTTAAAAGAAACAACTAAAGATGATGAGGTAACTTCACATCAAGTCTAATATCGATTTTTTTAACTTAATATATGATATGTGATCATCGACTCATTTAACGATAATACTTTATAAAAATTTTATCAACACCGCGCAACGCGCGGTGCCGAATACTAGTTTAATAGAATTCAAAGATTGCTTCTGTCGAAAAGAATGAACCAAACAAAGGAACGAAATCTAGTCAATGAAATTCAACATTCCAATTTCATCAGATTTTTTCAGAATCTACGAACCAAAAGCCATCTAATATAGTTATTATAAAGTAGCTATATATACACTAAAACCATCAAACTAAAAGATATGAAACTAAATTACAATTTTAGAGAAAAACTACGATAAAAATATACTTTATATTTTGTTGGTTAATGATATTTTATGAAGTTACTTTTACATGATCATCCAATTAGACATGCTTTTATTGAACTAGCTTTCCTTCAAAAATTGAAAAACTACAACAAAAATACATTATACATGATATCTTATGATGTTACTTTTACCAACTTTCCTTCAAATATGGAAAATACTAATTTCTAATTATTTATGGGAAATCCTTTACTTATTCCATGAATCCAATTTGCATTCATTTGGGAAGAATCATCTTTTTCTCAACAATGCTTTGTCATTTGATCCATCAGTGTAGTGTTCTGTTATAGGAAAAGATTATTCATAAAAATAAATAAAATAAAAAAACTTTATCAATCTTTATTGTATTATAATTTTAACAGGTTAAATAGTTGATTAATATAGAATTTTCTTCTAATGATATAAGTTGAGAATTAGTTTTGACTTATATTTACAGGATGTTTGGGAGTTTTCTCTTGAACTTTAAAAGTGTTTTTGCCCAAAAGTAGGGCTGGCAATATGAGACATGAATCCGAAACCTGATCTGAACCGAACACGAAACGGGTTGATACGAACCTGATTCGAAATTAAAATAGGTATAAAATGGGTCAACACGAACATGACACGAAAAAAATGGGCCGGGTTCAGGTAAAACCTGGTTACCTGAAAATGACCCGATTAACCCGAATTATTAAATAAGTAATTAATTAATTACTAAAATAAATATTAAATCAAATTTCTAAATCAAATTACTAAATCTATATTTTTAGTTATTAATTTAATTTATTTGAGTAAAGTGGTGGGAATTGAAAATTTCATTTTGTTTTCGTTTCCAATTTGAAAGAAAAAAGGTGGGAATTGAATTTTTGGATTTTTGGATTTATCTTATTGACCTATTCTAATTTCTAAGAAAGTGGAATTGTTGTTTGTTGGCAAAATAAAGCTGGTTAAAAAATGGATTTGGGTCGACACAAAACTTGACACGGTTTTTCCCCTGGTAGTAAAATGGGTCGACATAAAACACGACCCAAATCGAACATGAATGGAAGTGACATGAACCGAACCTGACACGAAATGGATTTGGGTAAAAAATGGGTCGACACGAACATAACGCGAAAATGGCCAATGTGAAAGTAACACGACCCATTTAACCTGAACCTGCTCTGAATTGCCAGCCCTACCCAAAAGTGTTTGTTGACTTCTGATGGTGGTAAAAAGAGTTTTTTCAAAAAGGTACTTGTATTAGGCTATCAGTACCCCTACCCTCTCAACCTAACTACCACATCAACTTCACGTCAGCTTTTCTCCAACTCTCTCTTAACTCTCTGCAACCCTCTACAACCCGTACCCCAACCCTCCCAACCCTCTCACTTTTTAATTTATTTAATACAAATAAATAATAAAATTAAATAAACAATTAAAAATAAACTTCATAATTAATTAAAAATAAATCATTACATAATTAACTAAAAATAAACTAAAATTACAAAAACAACATAAAAAAATTACGAAATTAAATAAACTAAAAATCAAAGTTATGTTTTGCTTTGATCCTTGTTTTTTTTTCCAAAACACGTTGCAACCGAGTACCCCGAAGATGGCCATGCGGGGTTGTGTAATGTAATACCCCAAGTCGACCTCAAACTCGGTTTGTCGATGAGACCCCTCAACCTCGGGATAATGAGGAGGGTCAATCTCAATCTCGGGTGGTGAATCCTCATTAGAAGGGTCACCCTCAAACACGGATGGAGGAAATGGTGAAGTTTGGAAACCCCAATTGGGTGGAGGAAATGGTTGATAAGGAGCTTGTGAAGAGTTCCCGGGATGAGGAGCTTGTGAAGAGCTCCCGGGATGAGAAACTTTGATACTAAACCCATTAGGAGAAACTTTGACAGCATAATCGGGTGGAGCTTGTGGATCAAACCCGGTATGCGAAACTTCGAGACCAAAAACGAGGTGTTGTTGCGATTGAGTCGGACGTTTGCCTCGTGACCGACGAGATGAAGATTCAACGTTTGGATTAGGGGTGTAAACGAGCCGAGTATCAGGTAGTTCGAGTCGAGTCGTTAGTATCTCGAGTCGAGTTTTATTCGAGCCGAGCTTTGACCGAGTTTTGACCGAGTCGAGTTTTAACCGAGTTTTGACTGAGTCGATCTCGAGTAGCTCGCGAGTAGTGTTGGCTTAAACCGAGTCGAGCCGAGTATCGGGTAGTTCGAGTCGAGTCGTTAGTATCTCGAGTCGGGTTTTATTCGAGTCGAGTTTTGACCGAGTTAATTCGAGTCGAGTTTTGGCCGAGTTTTGACCGAGTTGTCTTGGCTCATTTACACCCCTAGTTTGGATCCATGAAGAGTTGAAAGTGTGAAAAAAATTGGTTTAGAAAGTGTATTTGAGAGAGAAAGTTAGAGATGGTGTGAAAAAATAAGTTGGGTAGAATAGGTATTTATATAAGGTTAAAAAAATTTGAAAAAAAAAAGTAAAAAAAAATAATATTCCGTTTGAAAACGGCTATTTCCAACGGCTACCCGAGCCCTCTCATCACCCAACCCACCGAGCTCCATGGCTGCGTACCCGCTCAGCCCGGCAGGCTTAAGCCCGCTAAGCCACGGCTCACGGTACGCATATCCTTAGTTTTTATGGTGGTAAAAATCAATAAGTCAATAATTTAAAAAATGTTTTGGTTAAAAATCGTGTAAGAAGGGAAACTCAAAAGGCAAATCAAAAGATCACACTCTTGTTAACAAATACACAGCTAATGGCATTAAGACAAATTATATTAAACTAAAAATAAAGTATATTTTGATATCATTTTCGATTTTAAGAGACCTGCATTAGGCCACACGGAGTCAGGCTAGGCCACGGTTTCGTCGGGTGAGGGGTATACACCGGTACGACCCCCTCATTGAACCCGCTCGGGTGAGGGGTCCAGGTGTGTACACCTGCTCGGCTTTGGTTGCCATTTTTGAATAAAAATTATTAATTATTTTTGGCGATTTTTAAATGGCAAAAAAAGAAAAAAAGTTGTATTTATTTTTATTCCAAGGGCTAATTCTCATTTATTTTTAAATTTTTTTATTTTAAGTTATACACACTATATATATATTAACCACTGCCACCTTCATTTTTTCACTTCAAATAAATCTAATACTTTCTTCCATTTCTTCTAAAAAACCATTATTTAATCACATAAAACTCCAATGGACATCGACGAGCAACCCACTTCATTGACTGCATCATCATCATCCATGCACCGACTAACAATTTGAGCAGGAAAGGATAATTTTTTAGGGGTTAGTTTGAGAAGCTGCAAAATTAATTTATGGTAGCACCACTGCATCATCAAGAAGAGAACCGGGGGTTAGGAACATAGAAAGAGGTCAGGTAGTTGCAAACAAGCGGCTTTTGTAGGACTACTTTCGTGAAAACTCGGTTTATACACCAGATATGTTTAGATGGCGCTTCAAGATGAGTAGACAACTATTTGAACGAATAGTTGAAGATTTAGCAGGAGAGTATCCGCATTTTACACTTTGGTCGGACGGCAGACAAAAACAAGTTTTTTATCCATATGCGCTACTCATGGCGGGTAGGGATAACGGGTCAACGGGTCCATGCGGGTAGGGGTAGCGAGCCATGGGCAAGCATTGGCGAGTAGAGGGGGGGGCTTCCAAGCCCTATCAACCCGCCTCTCTCTCCCTTATTTATCTCTTTCTCTCTCTCTTGCATATATATATATATATATATATATAGAGGAAAGTTCAAATGTAAACCAATTTTTGGTTGTGAACGTGAGGACAGCCGAAAGCGCGACACGTGACGGAGACTAGTCAATAAAGGCGGCTTTGAGTGTGGTCCCCCCTTTTAATTCAATGCCCTCCCATGAATCGCGCCTAGTCATCTGTCGTGGACCTGACGTGGCGCCTAGTTATCCGCCACGTGTCGCGTTCTCGGTTGTCCTCAGGTTCACAACCAAAAAGTGGTTCATATTTGAACCCACCCCTATATATATAGAGAAAGGTTCAAACAAGAACAAAGGAACAATTCTGGATCACATGTGATGTGGGTCCCACATAATAAAAAATCATATATGATTCAGGTGGTGGACCCACCTGAATCATATATGATTTTTTATTATGTGGACCCACATGGGCCCACATCAATGTGTGGCTCAAAATGGGTTCCTTTGTTCTTGCAAATACCCTTGTTCTTGTATGAACCTCCCTCTCTCTCCAATATATATATATATATATATATATATAGAGGGAGGTTCATACAAGAACAACCTCATTTGTAGGAACAAAAGAATGCATTTTGAGCCACATGTTATGTGGGACCCATCATTAAATAAATCATATATGATTTAGTGGTAGGACCCACCTGAATCATATATGATTTTTTATTATGTGGGACCCACATCACATGTGATCCAGAATTGTCCCTTTGTTCTTGCAAATTGACTTTGTTCTGTTTGAACCTTTCTCTCTCTCTCTCTCTCTCTCTATATATATATATATAAATAATAAAACAGAAAAGAGTTGGTATATATGCGGGTATGAAAGAAAACGGTGCTACACTTGAGGGTAGAAAAGAGAAAAACTGATGTCGTAGTGAGGGTATGAAAGGAGGCGGCACTCATGGCCTTAGGATAGTGGTACTCCACTTTAAGGTAAGGAGAGTAGAAAAGGAAAAAGAAAAACTGATGTGATACTTAAATAACATTAGGATTCGGAGGATAAGGGTACTCTTGGTCTTAGTGAAACTCAATTTTGTGAAATCTACTTGTATATGTCAAAACGTCACTTGATAGATATTATGGTTTTTCAAGCTTTCAAGGAAATATATACTCCATGCAACTTTATCAAAAAAAAAAAATAAACAACACAATATATATAGTTAATTAGAGAATAGTTTTTACCGAAAATATTATTAAACTTTGATATCTGAAATATTTGTTGTAATAAAGTTTTTGACATAAATTTGTTCTTATGCCATCCAAAGTTTTTTTTATCAATTTAGAAATCAAAACAAAATATATCCAAATATAATTCAGGTTATCCAAATTTTAATATTGTAGTTACATAATTACACTTAATATAATAATTATATATAAAATAAAAGAAATATAGGGAAACATAATTAAAGCAATAAGTACCCCTATAAAATTATAGCTTACCATCTAAACCCATTTTAACTGGTCATTGATTTTTTATATGCCAGGAAAAATGGAAGGCATGTTGGATGACTGTTTGATTCAAAATTTAACTTTAAACTTTTGGTATTTAGTGGATGCATGACAATGATACTTGTTGGAGGTGGTTTTTAGATGCATGTTTTAGAGTCCTGAAAGGGCAGGGTTAATTTCTATCTTAGTTAATACTTGGACCACAATTAATAAACAATTAATTAACTCCTTTGAGCTAAACATCTCTTTGTTACTTTTATGAAGTTGGCATCATAACTTTCTAAGTATAAAACCATGAGATTGAAACTTTCTAGAATAGATAAATAACTTTTGATATTTAAGGAAACATCATAGAAAAATATGGTTCAGCATTTATATATTAATACATAACAAAATGTATTAAAATATTATAAGGCTTGATAAAGGTAGTTTATCAAATGTTAACATGGTAAGATTCTCGATCATGAAAATGACATAGTATAAACGTCTTTTACCTAGTAAAGCTAATGGGTAAGAGTCACGACACTTATCGGGTATATATAATATATGTATCTCGGTCTTTTCATGCTCGTACCAAGTATGGTTATTGATCATTGTCATTCTTACCCGGTTAACGTTTAGTAAACAATCCTTTGGTTCTTATTGAATGTAGAGGTGGACCTTTTCTTTTGATTACTGTATATAACAACACCTCACATTACCTATCATTCACAACGTTTAAATCAACTTTAGGGTGATTTGATTAGCGTTTAATTCTTTTTTTTCGTAATCATTAACTTGGTATTTGGTAAATGGTTTTCAAATGTTGTATCTTCGACGGAATTTAAAATTACAATTATATACCCTCCATAATAACTTGGTATCCATGTTCAATAAGAATAGTCAAACATTTGTTACACTATATAAGGAAGAAAATTTATGGTAACCGTAAATAGGAATTATGGTGAACTTTTTTCCAATTTGATACATTTTCACAATTAAGAAATTATGAACCGTAAATAGTGATGGAGTATAAAGATAATTGAGAGATGTCTTAAATAAACAAAAAAAAAGAGACTTGTGATGAGTATGCAACCAATTGATGAGATAAGCATCCGGTTTGAAGGCATATGACAAATACACAATGGGAATATGAGCATGATCGAGAAGAGAAACACTTGTTTCAACAATATGGCGGTATCGACATTGCCATTGTGCTCAAGGTGTGAGGTGGGAAACCTTACAAATATGGCTTTTGTATCAAACTTATTTTGGAGAGGATAGAACAATATATATAAACAGTTAAAGTGATCAATGAATATGAGATAATACTTGAAACCATCACTAGAATAAACTAGAAAAGTCCATAAATCAGTGTAAACAAGATCTAGTGGAGCATGAGAAATTAAAGTGATCAACTAAAAGGGAGCTTCTAGCCATTATTACATTGACTAGAATTTCAATTTAGTTTAAAATCCCTAGGAACATCATTTTTAAATTTAGAGACTAAACTCTTGACAATGGCTAAAGATGGATGACCAAAACGATGATGCAAATTGATTGTCGATGCTTTGAACGTGGAAATTCTAGACAAATGCCTTGCTTAGATGGTCCTTTGGTTCGTGTGCCCCATCAGACGATCCCTAATCACAAAAGAATAAGAAGATAATTCTATTTAGGCAAAATTAAAGCAATAAGGGTGATTTAACTAATAAATACTTGTTCATAGAGAATTTCATTCAACTCCAATCGTAAGGATAAACAGAATGTTTGGTGTGTATCGGTAGTTATGCCAATCTAGAATGGATCGGGTAAATGCATTTGGGAAATCGGTGATACACAAGTATAAGTAGTGATTGGAGGATAGTTTATTGCCAAAAGTCTTTTTTGTTGTCTTTTTTTTTTAGTTTAAATATCTCAATCTCACTCCCCGGCTTTTACATGAGGCGTAAAAGTCAAAGCTCTTTCACTTCCAATCCTTGTGAAATTGCTTATACTTGTCTCTATAACAATATAAGTTATAATTTGAGGCAATACGACTTCATTTTTTTATGGGGTCATCAAATGATGAATGCGATACCGGAGACGGACGAAGGGGTTCACCGTAGAAGATGGATGCTCGCCAAAGATGGAGGCTGAAGACATGCAGCCATGGGTAGGGTTGTAAATCAACACGAACAAAGGCTTGATTTTGTTCGTTTGTTTAACTTAACCAAACAAACAAACCAACACGAACATTAAACGAACCAATTTTTTTGTGTTCGTGGTCATTTGTTAAGAAAATTTTTTTGTTCATGCTTGTTTATGTTTGTTCATTAAAGTTAAATGGACATAGGCAAACGAACTTAAATGAATATAAACAACCACCATTACTTATTATCGGCAAAAATACCACAACAAAGTGAAAAATAGGGTTAATCTAGGAGGTATAAAAAAAAGAAATTCTAGAAGATTAATTACTTAATGATTTAAAATATTAATGCATGTCATATTATATAAATATGTTTATATATATAAATGAACATAAATGAACAAACGTTCATAAACATAAACGAACGAACGAAAATAATATTTATGTTCATTCATTTAACTAAACGAACAAAAAATATGTCAATGTTCGTTAATTCACTAAATAAGCGAAAGTAAACAAAATTTCGGTTAAACGTTTGACAAGCGATTTGTTGGATGTTCGGTTAATTTATAACCCTAGCGAAGGGCGAGGGAGGAAGGATTAAAAGGAGGGACACGTGGGGAAAAAATTTAGAGGATATGTGCGTGTTTTTAATGTTCTCTAAGAAGAAAATAAGGGAAAGAGGTCAAAATGTCATAAATGTCATTAACTCAATATATACGGCCATGAGTAGCACGGCCTCGGGCTCACGGCGGTTTCTAGAATTTTTCAGCGAGTTCAACTCGCATGTGGTACGCCCGATGCACGTTCAAGCCACAGGTTCGAGGGCGGATCCAGAACCCGTCTATGCCCATCCTCTCTCTCTCTCTCTCTCTCTCTCTCTCTCTCTCTCTCTCTCTCTTTCTTCCTTGTTTCTCTCTTTCTCTCTCTACATATAGTATATTTAAAATAATAAAAAGGATAGTGGCATTGGTATGAGGGTATGAAAGTTTATGGTACGCGATTTGAAAGGTTGATGAGGGTTTAAAGATGAAATAGTGGAAAGATGATGTGACGATGATATAACAGTTAAAGATTATGGGTTCAAATGAGTTTGCTACTCTTTCTGGCCAAATAATTAACTCCGTTAGGGTAAAAACCTAACTTGAAACGAATGCTAACCATAAATACATACCTTTTTTTTTCAGTATAATTATTTTGAAATAGGAACAATATTTAGATTTTCAAATAAACACAAGGACCAACTGTGTAATTCTTTTTCCAGTAAAATATAACTTTATTTAAAAAAAAGGAAAAGATGAACTTTTTAATTTCAGATGTAGAGTGGAAGATGATGCTGCCATCTTATTTAGCAACTTTTTGCCACCTTTGAACACCTTTTCTTTTTATTCATTTCTTTTTTGTTTTTCTATATATAATAAGAAACTCTTTTGCAGTCTACGTCAGCAGCTATCCGTACAATCAAATTTGTTGTAGTTCTTTTTCTTCTTTACTAAATTCCTGATTCTTCTGAATATTACATGATTGATACAAATTATGGTCTTATTTAGTCGGTTTAATCAGTTTTTGATCCGTTAGTTTCGGTTTATATGGTTTGATTATGTGGTTCTAAATGCTATTTTTTAACGGTAGATAAACTCACACACGTTTTTGTGATATCCAGGATCTATTTGGGTACCCGACTAATTAGCATTGGTCTCAAATTAACTGGTTCGAAGGCCGGCCCGGAACCTGGGTAACGCCACTTGCTACAATGACCACATAAGAAATGCCCATGACACTCACATGACATCCAATGAAATATTCTCATAGCGAGTCATGTCGCTACACAAGATCCTATCTTATACTCAAAAGTCGGCTCTATATCTCAATAGGAATCCCTACATATACTAGTCTTACCATATTAATTCAACCTAAACTACATAGGTAGGCTCTAGGAACATTTTAGAATACAATATTCTAAGGTTATTAATGTTCAGATATAATAGATAAACATAATAATTAGACACTTTCTTTCATTTAATAAATATCGTGATACGGTGTCCAAAGATAATCATCTGATGATTGCCTTTTAAGCACACTAACAGTTTTTTCATAATCATGATATAGATTTTTGTAACATCGACGAAATGTTCTTACTTCCTAGAAGGTATTGTTGAAAAGCTCAAGAAATGGCACACTTGCATTACTATATACCGTTTTAATTAAGTTATTGTACACTATCATCAATCCTCAACTTGTGGAATTGGAGAATTGGTTAAATGAGGCTAGCACTAAGTTGCTTCTTTTTATGGCATGTCTAAATCTAAGGGATTCTTTTTCAACTTTTGATAAGTGCAAGTTGAAATGGAATTTTTGGTAATTAATGATCAACTGACAATTACAAAAAAATGGCACTTTCATGGACAAACATATATGTTCCTAATCTGTCCCTAAAACTATAATTCGTCACTAATCCCTCGCAAAAATTCTGTCGTTAAACAATTTGTGATGATGCTATCAACGACGAAATTCAACAACAGATTAGTGATGGATCAACGACGGACCAATTTAGCGATGGATCAACGATGGATATTTTTACCGTGGATTTTTATTTTTGTTGATGTTTTAAAAGAAAATTCACGTGTTCTTCGCTAATTAATGATGGATTACAGACTGACACGTAGACTTTTATTTTTCTTTATTTTTTAAAAGAAAGTTCACGTGTTCATCCAAACTATCTTAGGGATTGATGAGTTGATGACGATCCTTGTCTATACTTAGTCTAGAACTCAATCAGCAATGAATATCATCGAGTCTGTTCAGTGATCTCTAATATCACACACTATAAGTATTATAATCAGCATTAGCGATCATCATTGAGTCTGTTTAGTGATCATTGAATGGTTGCATTATAATTTTAGTCTAAGTATCCCTTAAGACAAAAGGTTCATGTGAGCATCTAAATTAAACCAAGACTCAGCTATCCCTGAGTACATCACTCAATGATCTCTAAAGATGATCAGAGTCTTGGAGGAGAAGATTCAAAAGTTTTGGCTTATCCTCATTTGCTGAAAAGACGATCAAAAGTTTCACATTGACCAAAGGTACACGCACGTTGTTTATCAAAGTCAGCTATGAAGCATCTGTTTGGCTAAACGGCTAAAAGATTACGCTACACATCAGATAAAAACTTTCTATGGATTGTTCTTTACCGAACACGTGGAAGTATATTTATACTTGCATTTAATGCTAGGGGTATATTTATTAGAGAAGGCTTATCTTCTCTAACAACGAATATTTTTACCTTCGTCCATCTCCTATCTTTGTAATTCTCTTCTAACCTATTCTTACTAGCTTGTGCAAAAATAAAATCTTAGTATTTTTAAGATTGTTTAGATTAGGTTGATCATATTCTTATTGCCCAACAATCTTGTAATAAAAATTTGGTTTCATAATCAGTAACATCAAAGAATTTAAAAAGTATATTATTATAGTGTGTTTGTATTCAACCCATCCCCCCTCTATAAACTATGTTACTTGAAAAAACCGTACGAGATCAATATAAGGTGTATGTTGCTAATTCATCGCTAATTAGTGATGGATTAGCGACGAACACATAATTTTGACTTTTATTTGTTTTTTAATTGAATATTACTCAATTCCGTCGCTAATCCTTAATTCGCTAACCAGCGATGGTCGAAATTTGTTGTTAGTTGGTGACGGATAAGCGACGGACATGTGAGTTTTCTTTTTTATTTATTTTTCAAATGAATATTACTAAATTCTGCGCTAATCAGTGACGGTAGAAATTTATTGCTAATTAGTGACGGATCAGCGATGGATTTAGGTTGTGGCCTATCTGTCACTAATTAGTGACGGAAAATGGCCGTCGCTCACATTCGTCTTTGATACCTCTTTTTCTAGTAGTTGGACCGGGAGACTTGCATTGTTGATATAGAGACTACAATAAAATTGAAACATGAGACTACAAGGTTAATAACGAATAAATCTTAGATAAGTTTCAGAAAAGAAAAACTCATCGAGTTTAGTGTTAAACATATATATAAAAGTTTATTTTTTGTGTTTTCAAAAAGTTATTACTTATTTTTATTTTATTTGGTGCCCCTCCATATTACTTACACTATCATATGTATTGTTTATTGAAGACTTTCTTGTATGACTCATATAGATAGAACAAAATGTAGTAATTTCTTATGGATATTTACATGAAAATATATATATATATATATATATATAGAGAGAGAGAGAGCAACAGAAAGGAATATGTGTTCAAACAATAACATTGTTAAAATAAAAGAACACAGGAATATAGCTAAATCATATGTGATTTAACACCGAAATCACATGTAATTGTGGTTGCATATAAAGTCGCCTTCACACCCTCATTTTGACCTCGTTCCATATTCACATGTCATTTCAATGTAAGATCACATGTACTTATACCGTTCTTGTAAACTATCATTTTAACCTTATTTCTTATTTGAAGCCCTGTATATCTATAGAGTCAGATTTAAATGTAAACTCATCTTTCATTGTAAAGGTGAAGACCGCTAAAATCACGTCACGTGGCAGTATTCAGACTGAATAAAAGCTTTATTTGGTCTGAATAAAGATTTATCCATTCTGAATAAAACTTAGGCGCGTGATCTAGAGTGATTGCGTCTAAACTTTATTCACTATGAATGAAGGTTAGGCGCGCTTTAGAGTGCATGATATTCATAGTTAATAAAACTTAGGTGCCGATTCAGATTACCATGTGGTGCAATTTTAATGGTTCTCGCGTTCACAAATACGATGAGTTAACATTTGAACTTAGATTGGTTTGTATAGTTTGTACAAACTATCTGGTTTGTAACGGATACGACCTTGGCATATATATATATATATATATATATATATATATAATATTGAATTACTTTATACATGTATATGTCATCCCTTTTGTAGCTGTCTGGGCCTGTGGCATAACAAGTATTACTATAATCCAAGTGGTGTACATCCTCTCTATACCCACCACCTTTCCTCCCTCCTATAAATTCACATCCTTCCCCTTCTACTATCGCTCATGTTCCTCTTCTCCTTCACAACATACATACATATATATACATATCTATATATATACACACACTATGTCTACTGTCGTCTGTCACCAAGCTTTGCACGACCCCTCCACCTTCCCTGTTGTAGAGTCAACAACAATGAGACTCAAACTTGTCCCACCAAATCGCAGTTTCCTCGAATCGCTTTTCTCCGAAAAACCATTGGAAAAGAAACCCTCTTATGTCCATCCTAGTTCACTCTTGAAACTCAGTCCCAAAAGCCTAGAACTTTGCACCGAAAGCTTAGGGAGCGAAACCGGAAATGACACCACCCAAAGCACCATGCTTTTGTACCCAAACAAGAGTAGGACCCAAGAGAAGTTGGTTCGAAAAGATTTGGTTCCGAAAACCGAATCCAAGAAAGTGATTTCCAAGAAAGTGGTTTCTCGTGGCTTTCCGCCCCCATTGACGTCGATAACTAGTTTGAATTTGCTTCAAGTTCATCGTCACCACGAAAACGGAAGACTGATCATCCAAGCCACGGAGGCGCCACCCGCGAAGCATTGTTTTCGAGCCGAGAGGAGCCACGGACGCCTACGCTTGACGTATTGGAAGAGCCGAGACCACGATAACAACGTTCAAGAAGCGAAAAACGACCAAAGTGTCCATGGAATGAGAACATACAACAATGGCAAAGAAGATGATGAGACTATTGATGATGATTTGGAAACAGAAAATCAAAGATTTCAATGGCCAATTAGTAGGTGCAAGGAAGATGGGCAAGGTGGTAAAGGAATGGGTAGGAATTGGGAGCCTTTTTGGTTGGCTACATCTTAGTGTGTTTTCTTTTTTTGTTTGTCAATTTATTAATTTGACTATTAATTTTTTATAAAGTAAATGAGTTATTAAAAATGAGAAAAGAATTCCTTACGTCATCACTTTATATAGAAAGTTAAAATAATGACAAAATAAAAACTAAAAGTATCAATTGTAACCTTTAAATTGAGATTTGTTCTTTATATTTTTTTATTCAAAGCAAATGTCGTCAACATATGCAACTTTAATTAACTAAATTATATGAAAATATAATCATTTCTTATGTTACTTCTGTTTTACAAGATGGGGCAATTTCGTTTTAGGTTTTTATATTATGTGTTCTAGATGAAACATGATTATCAGTATTTAGCATATATGATGTTCAATATGGATCATTTTAGTGTATGGGTGGAAGTTAACAATATTTGTACAAGGTTGAGTTAGTATTTCCCGGATTTGGGTGTGCCACTGTACTTCGGCTTAGCTACCCTTCAATCTCGAATCATCCATCAACGACGTGTGCTAACTTGCAACAATGTGTACACCATCGATCTTTGTTCATTCTAGTTTGCTTATCACTGCCTTGCGTTTTTCTCTATTGCTTGATGTTTGTTCGTATAGTTTCTAGTTAATCGAGAGTAGGATTTCTAGAGACCTAGAATGTGGCAGTCTCCAAAGGCATTCTACAATTTGCACTGATTTCATTGTTTATCTTGACTGACTAGGTAGGTGATCGATCATAGGTTACCCGTAATGTAAGAGATCTGCTTCTCAGAATTTGAGTTTTGACAGATTCGGATTCATCGTTTAATCCAATTAGAAATTCATAGAAATGCTCCTTTTATGCAAGCCTTCGCTTTCTTTTGCTATACCGCATTTGGCACTACCAGAAAGGCTATGTTTGTCAAACTAGCTAATAAGCTAGCTTATGAACAAATTATGTTTGGCAAAAACTAGCTTATGAATATGTAAAATGATCAAAAAGGATATGTTTGAATTTAGTAATTAATATTAATAAGGTTATAATTGGAAAAGGCTACAAAAAGCTCACAAAACGCAAAGTAATGTTTCAATAAGCTAGCATATCAACTAGCTTACAAGCTAGCTTATTTTTTGCCAAACACTCATCCCAAACACCTTGCAATTTGGTGTAATAAAACTGATCAATTTTCTTGATGTATCATGATGACACCACTTCTTAACTCATAAGAGCATCTCCAATGGGTAACACTATTTTTTACACCAAATGTTAAAAATAGTGTAAAAAGTAGTGTAAGATTTAGTGTTACTACTAAATCTTCTCCAATGGGTAACACTATTTTTACACCAAAAAAGTAGTGTAAAAAATAGTGTGAATAATAGTGTTACACCAAATTTGGTGTTATACTATTCATCACACTAAATTAACACCCCCTAAGACCATCTCCAATGGGGTCACTAAATCTTACACTAAACATCAAATTTGGTGTAAATATTACTATTCACATCTCCAATGGGGTCACTATTTTTCACACTAAATATAGTGTGATGAATAGTATAACACCAAATTTGGTGTAACACTATTTTTCACACCATTTTCCACACTACTTTTTGGGTGTAAAAAATAGTGTTACCCATTGGAGAAGATTTAGTAGTAACACTAAATCTTACATTACTTTTTACACTATTTTTAACATTTGGTGTAAAAAATAGTGTTACCCATTGGAGATTAGTGTGAAAAGTAGTGACCCCTTGGAGATGTGAATAGTTTATTTACACCAAATTTGATGTTTAGTGTAAGATTTAGTGACCCCATTGGATGGTCTAAGCTCGAGCGACATTTTCTTCTTCGAATCGTTCTTGAAGATCAATCCATATATCACATGCAATGGTTTCGTACTTGTATTCATGATTTCTTCTCCATTACGCTCATTAGAGCTTCTCCAATTGACTTGCAAAGTTAATTTTTTTGCTAATTTTTTTGCCGGTTAGATTGGTCCAACCTTTGGTCAAATGGCAAAACAAAAAAGGGTTAATTTCATGTATGCCCTTGTTAAAGTTGAAAATATCATATTTACCCAACCTAAACTACAAATATCATGTATGTCCTTCCTAACCTATCAAAATATCATATTTACCCAAATATCAATTTTTATCAATTTTTAATCATTTTAAATTAGATTTAATAATAAAAAATAGGTAAATGACTATCATACCCTTATAAATATTACTCAAAAATAACCTAAAAGTTTAAGATTAACTTATCCCCAATTCAAAGCTCTCCAAATCCAATCAAAACCATAAACAAACAAAAATCAATCTCATCAGCTTTCCCCATCTTCCTACTCGTTCCACTTTGCCATCTAAATATACTTTCAATTTCCTCCTCCTTTAAACTTTGGAACTCTCTCAAACAAAGGTTAGTTTCCTTGTTAATTATTTGAATCCATTTTTTATTTTTGATGGTGATGTTGTTGGATTTTTTGAGATGGCTATCGCCTATCAATGTGTATGTCCTCACCCCCATTTGAGATCTCCCATGCGTCCATAGCTTAGCATCCTCACCCCCATTTGATTGCTTATCTTTTACAATTTACAGTAAGTATTCTAGGTTTTGTTCGGTTGCTATTTATATGAGAATTGCTTTTTCCAATTTACAACAATCACTTTTAATATTGGAATTCACTATAAATAATCAATTTTCAGGGATTTCAAAGAAATTTGCAGTTTGTGATGATTGAAGATGAGGAGGAAAGGAACAAATTTTGGGCTCAAATGAATTGGGGGCAAATTTGAACTTTAGGATTTAAATGAAAAAACAAATTTAAATAGGGTAAAGATGTCCATTTATTAAAAGCTATAATTTTAAATTATTAAATTTGATTTAAAATAATTAAAAATTGAAAAAAAAATTGATATTTGGGTAAATATGATATTTTGATAGGTTAGGAAGGGTATACATGATATTTGTAGTTTAGGTTGGGTAAATATGATATTTTAAGCTTTAATAAGGGCATATATGAAATTAACCCAAAAAAAGATATGGCGGACATCACTTTGGTACGCCATATTTGAAGGGAAAACTCTTGAACGGCAAATGGTGTGGGCCACCATAATTCAATTAAAATATTCATTTTTATTAGATAAATGTATGAAGCTAATCTATTTATCAATTATCCACACTTAATTATTTTATTTTTTATTTGTATGTAATATTAATTAAAAAAATTATTCTTTTTATTTAGACAGATCTTTGTTAAATAAATTAATTAGTAGTTATTATTGCTATAATATGTATTTATAAAATTATAGTAATTGTTATTAAAAATGGTTAATAGTAAATAAAATATGTTATTTTAATATAGGATTCAAAAATTTGGTGTTTTGTTAGAGGATGGTTGGAGTTGAGTTTTATTTTGGTGTTGATGGATCCACCAAAAATGGTGTTTTTTATGTTAAATTTGGTGTTATGGTTGGAGATGCTCTTAGCCATACTCTAACCACGGCATTTCATCTTATCCAACTCGATAGATTTGAAGACTCTTCTTTCATCACAAATTAAAACCAACTTTTTAGCGAATAATACACAAAACATCTCACTTAACCGATCACCATAATCAGAGATGTCCCTAGGGAGGGTGTTCGGGCGCACGCCCAGGGACCAATAGAAATTGGGTCCCAATTTTGTTTAACATATACAACTATCATATACCCGCACGCTTGCAGCGCGAATTATAAGATAGTAATTTGGAAAAATTGTAAATAAAAACAACAAAAAGAATATTATATTATAGCACCCAATAAGAAATTTGCATCATATTAAGACCTTAAACATGTAATCTATATCTATATATATATTAAAGAAAGGTTTTTGTTGATGTCATGATTATGAAATTGAGCCATTTGATTCGTCAATTAAAAAAGAATCATCAAATGATGATGTCATCAATTATTTTTATTATTTTAATACCATAATTATCTTTATAATTTACATTTTTTATCCTTAAAATTATTTGATTAAATTACTTTTTATCCATTAGTTTCTCATCTTTCACTTTACATCCTTATCATTTTAAGATAATAATATATATTAATTAAAATGTATTAATATTTTTGTTTTTTTGTTTTTAATAAATTATACCATTATAATCGTCTCGACAATATCTTCAAAATGAGTTTAATATTGAATATATTTTGAATTTAACTACATTTTTAAAATTAGATATAAATTAATTTGTTTAGATTTTATTACAATCATATTCTTGATATTCTTGAAATTTAAAGATTTTATCTTTTTAACCTAAGTATTTTTATAGATTATTTATAAGTAATTAAAATTTATTTTATTTAAAACTACATTTTTGATATTATTGAAATTTAAAGATTATATCTTTTTAATCTAACTATTTTTATAGATTATTTATACGTAATTAATTTTTTATTTAAAAGTCTACAAATAAAAAACACTACATATTTTATTTTTGAATCCATCCAGTTATAAAAATAGATATAAATTAATTTGTTTAGATTTTATTACAATTTTATTCTTCATATTCTTGAAACTTAAAGATTTCATCTTTTTAACCTAATTATTTTTATATATTATTTATAAGTAATGAAATATTATTTTATTTAAAACTCAATTGCTAATATTCTTGAAATTTAAAGATTTCATCTTTTTAATCTAGCTATTTTTGTAGATTATTTATAAATAATTATATTTTATTTAAAATCCTACAAATCAAAACAGTACACATATTTTATTTCTGAATCCCTCCAGTTTTAGAATCATTCACGAAATTCAAATCTTTTGACAAAAGAATAATAAATTTTTAATTTTTAAAATTTTAACAGCTATTAGATAACTAGCTATTTTTGTAGATTATTTATAAATAATTATATTTTATTTAAAATCCTACAAATCAAAACACTACACATATTTTATTTCTGAATCCCTCCAGTTTTAGAATCATTCACGAAATTCAAATCTTTTGACAAAAGAATAATAAATTTTTAATTTTTAAAATTTTAACAGCTATTAGATAACTAAAATATCTATTGTAATAAGCAATTATAATGGCAATTGTGGTATAACATATAATTTACATAAGTATTTAAATGGTAATGACAATTGTCATGTAAATGTCTATTCTTATTAAAAATTAAAATAACATGTTTCAAATGTCCGTATAATATACGGGTCATTAACTAGTAGTTAATTAAATTGGATAGGAAAATTTGTAACAAGATAATTGGTTTTTCATTTTATAACATTGTTTATTGTTTCTTTAAGTTTTTTTTTTATCTTGTACTAATATATAAAAACCATTTTTGGTTAGAAGCCTTGAACTATACTCTATTACTCATCTTTCACATACTCTTTTTATTATTTCATCTATATGAATTTTATTTTAGTATTAAAATATAGTAGATTTCTTGTTATCAACTAAGAAAACTCTTATCTTTTGAAAATAATTACCAACTATATGAAACGATCTAAGTTATATTAATATTTAGGATTTCAATACTACTTCACTGTTAAATACATTATTGGCTTCTTATCACCTAATATATCAAGCTAACTCACAAGATTCTCATGTACATCAGTACATGTTGTTAAGAGAATTTCTAGATAATTGAAGAGTGCATTGGCTTTTGAAGGTTATACAATAAATAGAAAAAACATACCAATTTGAACCATTATTTAAAAAGAGAACAAAAACATTGTTTAATAAGCCACTACAAATTGGTTAAGTAAAACAAACTCTTGGTTATCCACTTCGTTATTACTAGGGAAAGTTCCAAAAATCCCAATATACTTTTGTGTTTTGACTTTTGAGTATTTTTTTTTAACGACAATTTTAATCAAGAAACAAGGAAAGCTAACAAGACGTTCGCGAACAAGAACTAAAAACACTCCAAAGGAGAGGACCACCTTTTAGCAAACAAACTAATATTAGCCCTGTTAACCAACCAAAAACGAGAGAGCTTGAAGCTCCCCGGCGAGAGAGATACCCCTTCCTGATTTTGAGTAATTGAGTGTTCAAATTTTTTTGCAAACAACTAAATTATTGGACTTGTTAAAATCGAAAAAACCAAACAAATTTCACGTTTTGAGTGATAATTGCAGTAACAAAGTATCGACTAACAAATAACACGAAATAATTATATACAATACTAGTAAGTATTTAATTTTTAGATTACTTTAAAATCACATGATCATAACAAACACGTCCAATTGTCATTTGAATATGAAAATAAAAAATGAGTAATAAAAATGATACATTCTTTGTTTTATTGGTACATCAAAAGAAAATGAATATTCCTTTAACTTCATACGTATAAGGATTTGCCCGTTCAAAATACAAGTACATTCTTTTAAGATACCACCTCCATTTACTAGGAAAATTTAATGGTTAGCATTGTTTGGAAATACCATCATCTCTTACCAAGGAATCATACAGACACCCGACTAATCCTCGATGACCATGGACCAACCCAAAAGCCAACCCATGGTCAAAGTATCGTCACATGTTCACCCAAGTAAACAGGGATGTCATCCACTATCAATCCCAAGAATGTTACCGACCACTAGTATAACTTACTGAAGCAATAAGCATTTAGTGAACATTCCTTTAGATTTGATGCTAAAGTTTCAATATTAACTAGTGACCATCTAACTTTTTAATGAGCAATTGGCCGACCATCAAGTAACAAATCCAAACCAAACCATAGGATTTCAATATATCTCACTAAGGATGGTTAAGATGTATGTAGACCAGACATCTATCTCGAAACAGTAATTAACGGGGTGCAACACAAAAATTAAATACAAAAAAATGTGTACTATATTTGGGCAGACCACATGGATTTAATACATTAGAAGGTGGTGTGTGCTTGCTTGTATGTAACATCTTTCTTCCTCACCAGACAAAACTAGATACAACTTTAACATAACATTAACAATAGCCAAAACAAAAAAAAAAAAATCACATTTGACAACCTGCTCTCAATCTTGGATAGGCGCGTGCCTATCCGAGAACAAAGATAAATCACATTTGACAACCTGTTCTCAATCTCGGATAGGCAAGCAAGTTGGCAGTTTCATGTATGGTAATGTAAAGAGGCAGAAATATTCGTTCGTTAATTGCCAGGAAACGCAAACCGTAATCGTTCTTTTTGGCGACTTATCATCCGATCCTTTGGGGACGATGTTTTTACCACGCCTGCTTGCCGCATAAGCTCTGCCATCACATTCGTCATCATAAATTGTTATATTCTACACAAGTTTCATTGGAAAAAGTGGACATGCATAATAAACAAAACCAAAAGCATCCAATAAATGTACATTAACATACTGGCCACATCATCCATGCAAAAACTATTTTAATTTTTATTTAAATCATGGATCCAAATGGAAATGTCCTAGATCATTTGTGCCCTAACATTGATTTTGAATTGATTTATATACCATGTAAAAATCATGAATGCCAAGTGCAATATATCAATGTAACGAACACACGGTTAACCGATGTAAAGAACACATGGTGAATGATATTATATAATATGGCGGCTGCTGTTTAGCAGATATGCATGGCATCAAGGATGATTCATCATGACAGAAAGTATAAGAACTAAAACTATATCAAATAATGGAAAAAAGATACTTGCCTCTTTTCCTTTCAAGCTCTTCAGCTAGTTCTTCCTTCCATCTTCTTTGCCTCTCCGAAAAGCTTGCGCTATAAATACAATATTTAAGCCTCCATTTCATACTAGTAACCACAAATAAGCTCATTTTGGAGAAACAAAGTTAAGCATTTGAGATTAATCACAAACCTTGGACTCATGGCCTCTAGCTGTGCATCATTTGGGTTCTCTTTCACTTGACCAAGTTCTGGTGATCGACATTCTTGTGGGTTTTGATCATTTACGCCACCAATATTTGACACGCGCTCAGAATTTTTAGCAGGGCTACCGATAGAGGAAATATTAACAGCTGAAGATAGCCTCTTTCTTAGCAGCCTATTAGGTGATTTGCTTTTAGGAGGTAAGTTCAGGTTGTTGGATAAATTTTCCTTGTTTTCACTCCCAACTGGACAAATGGATGCATTCAAGGAGTTGTAAAATTCTTCATATAGAGGTGTCTGCATCTTCTTCAAATCTAAAGCCTGTATAACAACACATCGGTAGCTGAAAAGTTACGAATAGGTACCACCAAGGTGTAACATATTTTCTTGTACTGTTATACCTACTGCTTGTATGTTGTTGTTTACTTCGAACTCGATTTTATTATTATATTATTGTGTTGTTTCATTCTTTTTTTCCCAAACCATCAGCATTTGCTATTTCTTCTATTTCTTTAGGGAAACTCTCTATTTTTTTTCTGCACACTTCGGTTTTATCTGTACCAAGGCACGTTTTAATGTCTTCTTGATTACACTACAAAAAAGTGGTTGATTATCCACCCTTTTTAACAATAAAAATACACTCAAAAGTGTGGAGAACTATACGAAAGTGTGGATATATTTGGCGTTACAATTTTTATCAAATCTCTACATTTGAAAGTGTGAAAATTATAGTAAAAATCACGTTTATTAGTATGGACAAACTATCTAAATTTTCACATTTCTAAACATGGAAATTTTGAAAAATAATTCTAAGGTTACAAAAGTCCATGCTTTAAAGTGTGAACTTTTCTAATTACAAAAATTACACTTCAAAAGCGTGGACTTTTTGAAATCAAACGTACACATTTATGAATGTGGAGTTTTTTCTTTTTCTAACAATCTCTATATAAAAACCTATTTGTCACATTTTTTGTAGTGAATTATTAACTGACAGAAAAGAAACCGTTGGAAAAAAAAACTGTACCTTCTCGTCCAGGAATGCAATTATCTTGGTTTCCGTAAGTTCTTCTTCCTCCTCCATTCCTGATGCCCCACTTGGAAAGGTGAAACCGTTATCTTCATTCCCTAACGCTCCATGGGTCTCTGATTTTATCTCAGAAAATTGATCTGGAAATAAGTTAGCTGCATTCTTGCTCAGTTCTGAACTTCCATCAAACTGGCACGGCCAGTCATCATCAGGTTCCACCATGGGATTAAAACTCTGTCTCCAATTAGATAGTAAACATCATTAGCATTTGAAAAGAAAGTAAGAAACCACAACCAAAAGTATAATATATGAGCACTGATGGATGCACTTGTTACCTTATTGACATCAACAGAAGGTAAAGTAGTATCAAATTTCATAGATGTGCTAGCCATGAGATCGTCATCATCCATCTGACACATATCATCGTTGTATCTACTCGAACCCCACATGGGCCCACCAGAAAATTTCTCAGGTATATAGTTGAGCACCTCACACTATTCATACCATGAACATCCACCATACCACGGCTTGTTTTCATCTCCGGGCTAAAACTGCATCACCAACCGTCTCTTTATTAGTTACTGCAAAAACTGAAATCTATATCTAATAAAAGAGTAACTGGGCTGCCACGTGTCGCTCTCTCGTGACTCGTGAGCCGAGAAGAGTATTTTCCCGCCTAAACTAGAACCTGGACGCGTTTTTCACTTCCGGTTCATTTTAAGCCTATCCGATTGACATGTGTCATTTACTTATTAAATTCCATTAACTTATTTTAAATATTAAAAATATAAAATATATCAAGATAATTATTGAAATTTGAATTGTTCAAGACTTGAACAATTCACTAATTCAAGTTAATCCACTAATTCATTTTAAGTATAAAAAAATACAAAATATAATCAAGATAATTATTGAAATTTTAATTGTTCAAGTTAATTTTTGCTTTGCATATAAATTTTTTTTGACTAATTAATTTTATTAAAAACATGAGTTTGACTAATTAAATTATATCTATACTTAGTATTTTATAAATTGTATTACTAATAAATAAAAAATAAAAACAAAAAAGGACATAAAACAAGATTATTCATTAAAGTGCTCAATAGCTTAAGATTTTTGTGCCGCATCGCGCGCGTACGAATCTAGTAAGTAATAAACAAGAGGTGGTGGTGAAAATCTTACGGATTCCTGGGGTCCTTCGTAGTTGTTGGTATTTTATTGGCAGGGGTTTCCTGGTACCATAAAAGTGTAGAGATTAGTAGAAGAATAGTTAAAGTATCTTTGATTTTAAAAAAATTGAATCAAGGAGACTTCATGCAATAATACTGACCATAACTGATGCGCGAAATACAGGATGTGTCTCCTCATACACCCCAGTAACAAAAGGATGCTGTAGAAAATAAAACCAAAACTTTTAGTTTGTTAAGCTAATAACTTCAATGGGGAAAGATAAATGCTCCCCCTTCATCCACATTCGCAATTTCGACAGCTTCATTATATAAGTTTGGGTTCCCCGCTATCATAAAATATTTCATTTTTACCCTAAAATATGTGAATGTTCTGTAGAAAATAAAACCAAAACTTTTAGTTTGTTAAGCTAATAACTTCAATGGGAAAGATAAATGCTCCCCCTTCATCCACATTCGCAATTTCGACAGCTTCATTATATAAGTTTGGGTTCCCCGCTATCATAAAATATTTCATTTTTACCCTAAAATATGTGAATGTTCTGTAGTTACTACTTCCTAAACTACTTTAGTAAGCATGTGCAAGTGACCCTCCTAACACACGCATATTCTCTATTTCTATATGTATATCATCTTCACCGCTTAATTTCATTCAAAGGAGCAAGACCAGTACTTGGCTTATAATAATAAACAAAAGATGGGAGATGTTTAAAATAAACTGGAAAATATATGGTTTTATGAACATTTTTGTTATTTCCAAAATAATCGTTGAACTAATATACCTAGGCAAATAATATGTGCAAGCAACATACTTCTATGACAGAAACTAGACATTTCATTTCCAATTTAGTAAAGTTCATAATAGAGAATCACCTGCAGCAATTCTGATGCATTAGGCCTGAGATTCGGTTCCCTGCCAGCAGATTAGCCATTTGAGGGTAAGAAATAAAATAAAAACTTAAATATGCAGAGGATATTATGAATTAAATCCAAACAGGATATACTTGTAGTTGTAGGTTAGTATGGTACACATAAAAAATTTAAAAAAGAGGAGTTGTGGCATAAAGATGAACGAATTAACAAACACGGATATTGTACGAGAGAAAGAACTATCGGGAAGAAAAATCATACTTTTGAAGGCATTTTAACAGAAAATCCTTTGCCTCAGCAGAAAGATGTTCTGGTATAGGTGGATGAGCTTTTGTTGTTCCTATATGAAAGAGAGCAGCAACCTGAAGGAAATATCCATGATTTAGTACACTACAGAAACAAGCATATCACAGTGTGAGACACAACCACAATGCATAGACAAATAAATCTAAACACCTCCTGATACTGTTGGCTCCAAGGAGGTTTTCCTGTTGCCATCTCGATAACAGTACATCCGACACTCCATATATCAGCGGAGCTACAAAAACAAATAACAAGACAACTTAATACATCTAATATGAGCGGAGTTACAAAATTTCAATAGAACTAACATTTACGTAAGTGGGCACATGACAAACTACTCCGATATAGCATTTACATAAAAGAAGCATCAAATTGGTGCTAAAGGGGTACAGAAATGCATATCTAATGTATAAAGCATTCAGATTCTTATCGACAGATAACACAAAAAAAACGATAAACTAGTAGCATGAGTTGTAGGAATGCACTAACTAGCTATGACCAGTCTGGAGTATAACTTCAGGAGCCATCCAATACGGGTACCCTTCATTGACTTGGCACCAGTCATTGTAGCCTACGGAAAAATAATGCACACGGTTACGAAAAAAAGGAATTCAAACAGGAAAAGCGCCAGATGACGATATAGAGTATAAGTATCAAAAAGATACAGTGCATACCAGCTCTACAACTTTCTTGGAGGCACCAAAATCTGCAAGTTTGATGCGTCCTTTGTTATCAACAAGAATATTTGCCCCCTGCAAGAGCATTTGTTATACAACATGTTGAGTATTTCCACAAATATACATACATATAGAGAGAAGCTTAAACAAACTATGCAGAGATGAATATACCTTAATGTCCCTGTGCATAATTCCATTTTTATGGAGATACTCCAACCCCACCAATAATTGTTTTGTGTACATCCTTAGGACCTGCTCCATGTACAAACTAGAGATAAGTTCCAAGTTCCAAACATCTAAATACGAAACTTGGAAGGCAACTTCTAGAGTTTCAAGAACATCTTTTGCTATATATCCAGAGTCTGTTTGTAGCATTAAAGAAGACGAATATCCAGAGCAGTTAAGCTTTAGAGAAGAAAGACAGTCTTTGTTATACATGAAAATGTCAAGAAATTTCTAAATTCACAACATTTTTCAACCCTTAAGAGAGAAAAAAGATTCCATCAATTGAGATTTAGAATTATGGTGGCAATAACTTACAGATTCAGGAAAGGAACCAAATTTTCCAAGGAGTGACGAGATGGATCCACCCGGAACAAATTCCAGGAAGATATTCAACGACTCCTCCTCTCTAGCAGTTCCTAGGTACCTCTTTAACCAAATAAAAATAGCTAGATAAGACTATGATAAGAACTTTCAACCACCAAATGCAAGATGATAAAAATGATAACCACTTACAACAATATTTGGATGCGAGAGATTCTTTAATAGCTTCACCTCTTCTTCAAGCTCTCGGATGTGCGCCTATCACGTGTAAGAAAACTCCATTAAACTAGCATAGATATCTTTGAATGCAATAGAATTTGAAACCTCAATACTAAGCTACATTTCATGTGTTCATTACAAGAAAACTCCATTTCTGTGTTCATTACAAAAAACTAAGCTACATTTAAGTCAATAGAACACTCTCATGCAAGAGCAAGCACTATGATGTTGTATAACAAACAATCAGTCTGTATGGATGTCAATTAAACCTGAACACCAAATGACTTGATAGGTTGGCGAAAGTTCCAGCATATCTTGCCCGGTTTATATGCTGGATTTGCACGGTCAAGTTCAAATGCTGAAGGTAAAAATTAAAACATTCTATAATTTATACTACAAGTCAAAATCTTGAGTAACACAGTTTATCTATCTCAATTTTGTATGCTAAAACTAATAAATACATAACTAAACACTTTATCTTCTATGCCACAAATCAAATCTTGAATCTATTTGTTTTTGTGACCAGCAACCTTGAATTTAATTTTATTCATGCCAAAGTTATCAGATTGAATAGATACCCAAATTTCCTTCATGTCTAAACTAAATTAGCTACCAGAAAACTAGTGGGCAATGTGTCCACTGTATTCAGGAAAAGAACTAGTTTCCATGGTACAAACTGAGCTTTTTATATTTCAAATTGTCTTGCAAAGGAATTACTACTTGGATTAGTAGCATCCTGAATTGGATCATGATGCATTAGCTAGTAGACCAGATTCTAATTAACTTAATCAGATAATCAATCAGATCAAATCACTAGTTGACACAAATCTTAACCATTAACACCCTAAGGTAAACTAAGCAACACTCAGATCAATACCAAGCAACAAATTGAACACAATTTAGCATACCTGCGTTTTGTCCTTTGAAGCACTATTTACAACCACAGAAACCTGCATACAATCACAAAAACATCAATCTCAAATCCATAAGATTAAGTACTAACTACTAACTCAATTGAATGACTTTGCACCTGCTTAACAGCAAGTAGCTCCCCTGAATCGAGATTCATTCCCATATAAACCCTACCAAACGCTCCACAACCGATTAGTTCCCCTTTCCGCCACCGGATCTGAGAACCGCCGTCGTCTTTCCTCTCTTCTCCCAACCGCTCTGCTCTTATCAACCGGCGGAGGTAAAGCCTGAATCGACGACTTAGTGAAAAGTCCGATCTTCGATTTACGAATGCTTGAACCGATCTTTTCAACAAAGCCACCGAAAGAACCACCGCCGTCGTCATTTCCGGCGGCGGCACCGGCCGATGGTTTGAAGACCAGCGATCGGCGAACGGAGACGATGAAATCTTGCATCGTTCAGCAAAGAAAGTGAAGAATTTGGGGGTTTAATCGAGTGAAGAAGGATTTGAGGGTTTCATTCACTTTGCAATGGTGGTAGAGAGAGAGAAGAGAGAACCGTTGGAGAAATTTGGTTTTTGAAAAAATGCAAAAAATAAACAAATGGAGAAAATTGAAGTTTACGTTGGAGGCTTTTTGGCTTATGAATTATGAAGCCCTAAAGTTTCATTTTTTTCAAAGGTGTTGTGTTTATATTTTATTTGTTTAATTTTATAATTAATAGAGTGAATTGCAATTTTGGTCCCTGTGGTTTACAAAAACCAGCACATATCGTCCCTATAAAAATTTTATTGCAGAAAAAACACTATGGTATGCAATTTTGCTTGGTTTTGGTCCTTCAAGACTAAGACCGTTAAGTGTGTCTGTTAAATCCTCCCCATGTGCCATACACATGAGGGCATTTTTGTCTTTTTAATGAAAAACAAACTACAGGGACCGAAATTGCAGTTCACTTATTTTTTTATACAAGGACCAAAAGTGTAATTTTGAAATTATGCTTTCACTTTTAAAGCATGAACGAACAATGAGAAAACCCATATGGGTTTCCTGTCCATCGTCCTCCCTTCCGACGTGATACTGCCGACGGCGACCGCCCAGACGCCCACCACCGTCTCCGCCGCCTAGATGGGTTTCCCTCCATCGTCCCACCACTCCGACGTGTTCCTCCCCTTTCAACAAAATCGATCTTCTTCGAGATTTAGGTTCGAGATGGTTCACGAAATTGATCGAAGGTAGAGGGTTTATAGATGGGTTCAATATCCCTAGATCTGGGTTCAAGATCTGCTCAAAACCGATCATCTTCTCGACAGAATCATTGCCGACTAGGGTTTCTGATGCGGTAATTATCATATATAAAAAGCGTAACAAGTTTTAACCTCTAATGCCTAGCCACCGTCTTACCACATATACAGGCAAGCGTACCTGATCGTGAGTAATATAGTGTAGGAAAGTCCAGGTATCGTATCTACCACTGGGAACGGTCAAGTTATTGTAGACTAAAGTCGAATTAGTTTAATTAATCAAAAAGGGGGGTTTTGTATGAAAAAGGTTTAATTACTTAAAAAGACAATTAACTAAGTAAAACTAAGAAAGCAAATGAAATTACGATTTAAGTTTATAATAAAAGAAAACAGCAGCACTTATCATGATAAAACGAATCCCCAATATGGATGACATGAATAGATCGAAAGTTTGGTTGTTTTGACTATTGTAGGAATTTAAGTCTGGGACACCCTAACATGTGCAATTTATGGTTAAACTAGGACACGGTCCTCCTAGTTCTAATCCTAAATCGTTTGGTCCACAATCTAGAATCGGTAAACCCTTCCTAATCAATTATTGTGATGGCTCTTTTACTCTCGGTCACTAATGGTCAAAGTAACCCCTTAACATAACTCTATGGTCCAAGTCAGGCTAAGGTAGGTTGATTATCCTTTCGGAGTCTATCTGTCGTGGTCCAACAAATACACCCAACCAAGTGATTTCAAATCGCCACAACAACAATAATCAAGAAAGAACCATAAACGACATTCAATTAATCAAAAACAAACCAATAAACATTAATTGCAAAATATCATCCACAATGGTTCATCTATCATGACAAGCACTACTAAGAAACTACTCACTCATACTGAACACAAAAACATAAACAAGAGTAGACATCGACATGATACCGACAGTACAACGATAGATGATCAAAGATCGACTTCCGCAGCGTACCGGCACCTTTCGTATTCTCACTCTCGTTCCTCTGACTTCCCCTCGTGTATTGCACTTCAAAACTCATGTCTAAAACTGAAGGAGGAGGCTGATATTTAAAGAAAAACGACCAGACGTCATCTGGCGATCGCCAAACTGCTCTCTTGGCGTCGCCAAACACTAAATAAAACCCTAATCTCCACTTCAGTCGCACTTGGCGGCGCCAAATTGGGCACTTCGCGATCGCCAAGTGTATTCTGTGTTGACCTTGTGCATTTTTCTCGTTTTCTCGCCTTTTCCGTACTTTTCCGTTCCACGGCCTCCAAATCCTTCATAATCAATAAAAAGCTCAATTAGTGCATGAAATGATCATAAACGGGTGAGAAATGGGGTAAAGTCATACAATTACGTGCAACCAGAACATGTATAATTTTGGTGTTATCAGTTTCATTTAGGGTTTTGATCAGGTTTGGTTTTCTGCTTCTACTTTCAAACGACGAGGCATGGATCAGATCTGGGTTTCCGTTGCTTCTTCTCTACCCCTCTATCTCGTTTATTACTGGTTTGCTTTTAGATTTTCAAGTTTGATTAGGATTTTGATTTCTTGATTGGAATTCATATAAATTTGTATAGGGATTTGAATTTCTGAGTTTAGAGATACAATTTAGGGTTTTTGAATTTTTATTACGATTTTGGGTTTGATTTTGAATGTAAATTTAGATTTTGGTTTTGATTTTGAATGTAAATTTAGATTTTGCATGTAAAATGTTATTGGTGTTCTTGAAATTGGATTTAGGTTTGATTGAATGCTTGATTTATGTTGTTAATTTTGATCAAAATTGTTTGGTTTGTATTGTTTATTATGAAATCTGGGTTTTGGGTCAAGAAGATGAGGAATCAAGGGTCAAGAAGATGAGTAATCAAGTGGGTTCATGGTGTTCATTATTATTTGAGTTTTTCTGTCCCTGTAGTTTGTTTTTCACTAAAAAGACCAAAATGTCCTCATGTGCTATGCACATGAGGAGGACTTAACAGACATGCTTAACGGTGTTAGTCTTGAGGGACTAAAACCAAGCAAAACTGCATACCATAGTGTTTTTTCTGCAATAAATTTTTTGTAGGGACGATATGTGCTGGTTTTCGTAAACCACATGGACCAAAATTGCAATTCATTCTAATTAATATGTTATTATTGTCTAAGTTAAGAAATTGTATTTAAAATTGCAATACTTTTTCAAGTTGATTAGTATAAGTAAATGTGATAAAAAAAGAGTACGTCTTACAGAGTCATTGATTTTTATAATGATTTTTGAATTTGAATGTAATGGTTGAATTATAGTGTATTAGTATTTAGTGTAATTTGAATAAACTAATTTTTAGCCACTAAAATAGTAGATGTGTAAAAGTAACCCCGAGTGGCGGGAGGGGAGAGTGGTGTCGTTGTTCCTACATGATCGATTTTCACGAGTAGAAAGGACGACACATTATACTTGTAAGGAGAGTTTTGAGATATTAGAAAATACAAGAGACATCAACCAAAAAAATGAAAATTTTCTAGAAATTAACCTAAAAACTTTTAAATATGTTAGGGCTGATATGTTTGATCTAAGACATCGACTTACTTGAGACAGAATAGATACATTTTTTCCATGTTTGTCAGCAACGAGAAGCCAGAAAATAATCACACAGCGATCCAGCAATAACACTCACTTGGTAAAAACATTTGGGTAGCATTAATTTTAAGTCCAACTCATCTAAACAAAATAACATGTGTCGATTTGTCAAAAAGATTACCAAATGAAATATAAATACCACTTGTGAATAGTGAATTATATTGTTATGACTAAAGCAATTATCCACAAACATTTGGCATAATCGCTCAACCTTCCCTTACACCCACACTAGGGCGTTTAGCTTTAGCCTAGCATGACTGAAAGTAAATGTTTAAGGGCAAATAATTGAATCGAAACATCTTAAAAGCAAACATGCGAGAAATGTAAAGTAAAAGCAATAAAGATTTTTTGTAGCAACATGACAATACGAGAAGAACAATAAAGTACCAAAAGATTGCAAATATATTAACGCTTACTAGAATGCAAAGCTTCTAAGAAGCTTTGATTATACTACATGATGATGATGGTGATAAAAAATGAAAGACTTATATCTAATATATAGTAGGTAAAAAGAATAAAAAAGATGCATAAGTATACTAGTAAGGCATCTTCAGCAATCGTCCATCATAAATCATCTGTACTTCCATCATAAGATGCTTTCTTCAAAATATGGAGCCAAAAACTCTTCTATGATTGAGTCGTCGAAGACAACAACAGACTGCGTAGCAACACATAATCCTACTATAACAACACTTCTATTAACATTTTATTCCACAAATGCATAAAACATTACCAAATCCTACATCCTACCTTTAATAATTCTAAAACCATAAAATAAGACTAAAAGACTCAATATGGGATACAAACAATGTAAAAATATAATAAAATAAGGTTGTAAATGAGTGCTAAACTGTATACTTCTACACACTTATCAACTATTATATGAGAAAGGAGATGGACATACTTGATTGGAAACATATGGTTCATTTGCAATCTTTTACTTTGAGCTTGTGAGTGTCTTTTTAGCTTAGAAAGATGAGCCACAAAACATAAGGTGGTCTTTTCTTCTATTCATTGGTAGATGAAGATGAATGTTCTTCCCATGCATGCTCTTCAACCATCATGCTCTTTTCTTTTCTTTAAGGTTCCTTGTACTTGAGGCTTTCATCATTTATCTCATCCCTTGTTCCTTTATAAAAATATTGAGATCTATGTGAAGATATAGAGAAAGATGTGTTTGATCTTCTACATTTATGGCCAACAACAAAATGGCCTTCCTTTCCACAGTTAAAGTATTCATTGTTAGGCTTTCCATAAGGGGACAAAGCTTGATTGACATATGATTGCTTCTATAAATAAATTTGGCACTCTTAAAAGTTATTTTTCGTGACAATTTTATTGAAATTTTAGGGTATAAGGGAGAGGGGAGTTACTTAGATCTTGCATGAATAAAGTATCCTTTCAAGCATCATAATCTCTATTGCGATCTATGATGGAGTTCTCAAAATGCCCCTTCCTTACGATATTCAAATCTAATGTCATATGTCAGCATACCTGTTGTATACCTTAGTGAGAGAGTCAGTTTTCTTGTCGACAAACAATTCGCATTGTCAAACCACAAGGGTTGCGGTGTAGTGGTTGAGGCCCTAGGGAATGTGGTGGAATATCCCATCTGCCTAGGGTTCCATTCCATGCGTACGCAACAATTGTGGCCAAACTTAGTCTTAGACGACCGTAATTTAATTACCAAATGCCAAGAATGTAGTTTAGGTAAAGCCTAGATGAATGTTTCCAAAAAAACAACAATTCGTATTGTTTGATCAGATTGATCTTTCTGCTTTGCTTTACTTTGGATGTTCCTTTATACAATATAGTGAGTTTGTTCCACATGCATTTCGCAGTGTTGAGATTCATGATCGAGTGGTGAACATCACCAAAGAGAGACATCACGGTGATTGTTCTAGCCTTAGTATCAATGGCTATTTGTTTCTTGTCATCATTTGTCTATTCATAAGGAGTTTTAACAATTTATCTAACTGGTCTGACAACTTTTCATTTTCATCTTGATCACCTGGTACAAATGCACTAGGAATCATCCTTTTTTAGGTATTTGGTTGTCTACTCCTTCGAGAGAAAGCAACATCCTATTTTTCCAAAGAGAAAAATTATCTTTTTGAAAACCAGGAGGTTTGGTTAGAGATCCATTGCCGTTGCTTATGGAAGTCAGATATGATCTTGTTTATGAAATTAAAACAAGCCGTTTTAAGACCATTCGTTAGTCCTAGTTATGTCACGATGACTTACATAACGGGTGTTTGTAGATAGGTGATTGAACTATTTGGTAATACCTGTGATCTTAAACTATTTGGCTGGTGACAAATTTATGAAATGCCGAAAGCGAAAGAAAGAAGAGTTCTCTTTCTGATTTGAAGAGCTAAGATAGTCTTCAGGCGTCAGACTGTGACGCTGAATTTACTTTGAAGCTTTCACAGACCAGTTCTTTGAAAATGGATGATTTGCAAACAATGACAATGAAGACTTTGGTTGATCCAAACTCTCTTAGTGATTGATGAATTAATGATGATTATTTTCTATACTTAGTGAAAACTTCCTAGTTTATAATCATTCAGCTATAATGAGTAGCACTGATTATGTTTAGTGATCCCTGAAAGCACGCACTATAATTTATGTATTTTGTTCAATAGCGGGGTTCATCCGTCAGTTTGTTCATTGATTGTTGAGTGCTTACATTGTAAACTCATAGTCAAAGCATTCTTTAAAGACAAATAATTTATGTAGAAAGATCCTTCAGCGATGTCAAAAGAAGTAGTTAAAAGAAAGTGTCAAGGCTGATCATGACTTGAAGCGGCATTCTACGATATTAATATGACTAACAAACAATGTGAAGATCTGAAATGAAGACTCAACAATCACTGAGTACTTCACTCAGTGATCTCAATAGTTGTTCAGAGTCTTGTTAAAGAAAATTCAAAGTTTTGTCTTATTCTTATTTGCACAAAGGACGATCAACAACTTTACACTGACAAGACATACACGCATAGTTACTTTACTATTTTCTTCGTACGAGTCAACCATAAAGCAACTATTCACAATGGGCTAGTCAAGGGTATTGTGATCATTTTACTTTTTTCTTTAGTTTTCAGTTATATGAACTACCAAACCAAAAAGACTCATTGTGTCTCCATTCTCTTATCCGCAAAAACCTTTTCTTCTCATCTCTGACATTGATGTCAGTACTTGCCACATCTCCGACTATCTTCTCCTCTCCCCAACAATGACCCCCCGTCCCTTCTTGGTTGAAACCTACTGTGATCACCCACATCACACACATTTTTTTGGATATCGTTCATCTAGACTTCGTCTAGACTACATCCTTGGCAATATGGAACTGAAATTAAATTCGGCCGTCTGAGACTAAGCCTGACCACAAGATGCGCACGAAGGGATTCGAACCTGGGATGAATGAGATACCATACACATCCCCCACAGGCCTTATCGCTATGCCACAAGCCATGTGGTTCACTTTAAAAACATTAAAAATGAAGTTTCATATTCTATGATAAAGGAGATGGAAGACAAATAATGTGTGTCATGTAGAATATAGTCTAGGCACCTAAAATTAAACCTAACTTGTAAATGATGCTCAAATAAGATCTTAATTGCTAAAATTAGGCATAAACATCAACAACAAGAAAAACTAAGATTAAACCGTCCATAATCAACTTACAAAGACATCAAAAACGCCTAAGAGACCAGTAAAATGAGACATGGTAATGGAGATGCCTTAGATTGTTTCAAATACTTATTGGATGAGTATGGGCCAGATGGATTTTGATTTTTCTAGCTATGGATATGAGTTCGACTCTCGATCCATCTCAGATTCTGGAAGTTCATGGATATGGCTTTTGAGCCTTTCTCAAATTAGGAGGCAACTATCCATGCACGCAGATGACTGGAGTTTAAATTCAAAGTTAAATGCAAGTTCTTTAGTTCAAGGTTGCGAGTGAATAGGGGTGGTTGCAGTTGCTAAAAGACGATTCAAGGATCATAGCTAGAGGTTGGAGGAGATTGAAGCAACTAGTATCTCAAACACTACCGATGAAAGAGCATTCAGTTCCAACTTCATTGGAAAAACTCAGGCTTGAAAAGAGAGAATTTCATTATGGTTTAAAACATGGTGAGTGGGTCTCGGTTTTGGTCTGTGAATCTATATAATAAATATATGAGAGTGAATTACATTTCTCATCCCTATGGTTTAGTATTTTTAACGAATGTCACATCTATTTTAAAAACTTAACGACTTAATCATGTGGTTGCATTATTTTACATGTTAGGTACCTATGCTACCACAAAGACTTGACTCGTTAATTTATTCAATGACGAAACTCATTAAAGAAATGCAGCCGTAAGAACATGTTTTGTAAATTCATCAAATAAAGACATGATTCCTTGAAAGCACCAAATCATATAGATGAACAATGTAATTAAGGGTCTGTTTGTTAGCGGCTTAATGAGCTTAATAGAACTCATTGCTTATTTGGTCAACTATACATGACTGTTTGGTAGTGGCTTAATGATATAAAAAGTGGCTTATTCAGTAAGCCTCTACGAAGGAGCTTTGTACAGAAAGTCAAGTTTTGTCCAAATCCAACTCTCCCAACTAAAAAACAAACACATTCCATTTATGTAAAACTTTCCTTGAACAAAAACATTTCCAATCTATAGGGATGCATGGTGATTTGCCACGACCCGGTAGGGAACCCGGTTCACCAGACCCGAACGGGGCCGAGGATTCCCCGGAAAGGTCGGGGATCAGGTCTAAAACGAGGAGGGGATTCGGGGTTTGACCGGGTAACGAACTGGGGATAGGTGAGGGATCCCCGTACCCAGGCGGGGCCGGGGACGGGGATGTGTGCCGAAAAGTGGTGCCGGGGCCGGGTAAGAGGGTACCCACCCCAAACCCGTCCCGCTATCATATCTATCAATTTATACAGATTAATTAATCCACACAGACAACTTTCTTCATAAAGAATTAATAGAAACCCAAACTGGCTAACTTTATTGTAATAATGTATTAGTGTTCTTTTTTAATGTAAGAAAAAAAAATGTAAAATACCAAAACACATGAAAATTAGACCAAATATCTCTTGACATTACCGGAGAAATTCCCGGTTTTTTGTTGTTGAAATCTTATTGACTGTTTTACCATAAGATTGGATAGTGGAATGGAAGGGGTCCAGCTGAACATCGTCAGCTGAGTCCATACAGACAGACAGACCCACATATATCAGACGCCCATTTCCCCCACGTTTCACTATCGCAACCTTGCGTATACGTCATCATCACTCTCCATACCGCCCTTTTCTCCCTCTCTATCTGCCTCACTTCTACCCTCAATTTTGCCCTATAGCTGTTGCAGAATTGATCAAGTTTAATGGGGGGTTTTGATATGGAGTCCTTGGTGGATGCTACAGCAGGGGCGATTGGATCTCTTGCTAGCACTACCATCCTCTACCCTCTTGATACCTGCAAAACCAAATACCAAGCTGAATTACGTACCCCTAATCTCAGAAAATACAGGTTTCTTTTACTTTTTAGTTTCAATTTTGATCTTGATTTTGGTATGCAGCTGATAACTGATTGCTCATATGTCATAAGCTTTTGCTTGATAAGCAGTAGTGGATAAGCTAGCTTATGAATAAATTATGTTTGGCAAAAACTAGCCAATGAATATGTAAAATGACCAAAAACCATATCTCGGAGTATAATTAATATTAATAAAGGGTATAATTGGGAAATACTACAAAAAACTCCTGAAACGCTGCTACAACTAGCGTTTCAATAAGCTAGCTTATGGTCCATCCAAACATGTACTAGCTTTTAAGCTAGCTTATCGGGTAGCTTATTTTTGCCAAACACAGCCTTAGTCTGAGTAGAGTGACTAATTGATAGGAGAAGTATGCGAGTTATGAATTGCATTTTTGTTCGCTTGATATTTAAGAGCATAGGCTACTTGGATAGTTGGATATTGATGATCATGAATCCTAAAGAGAATGGAAACCTCACAAGGAATCTGTAGGCACAAAATTTATAAAATATATATGTTTCTCAATACATAAATGAAACTACCAAGGCTGTGGCTAGCTGGTAGGTGAGAAGCTAGCTGTTAAGCTATGTTTGGCAAACTAGCTGATAAGGTAGCCGATGCGTTTGTCAAAAACTAGCTGATAAGCTAGCTTATGACTATGAAATGACAAAAAAAAAGACATGTTTAAAAATTGGTATTGTAAAAAGTAGAAGAACGTATTTGGAATAAAATAATAAAAAGTCTCAAAAGTTCCATAAGTCACCAAAAGGCTAGTGAAAGTAGCTTTTTGAAAAGCTGGCTTATAAGGTAGCTTATGGTCCATCCAAACATGTACCTGACTGATAAGCTACCTTATTTTTACCAAACAATGCCTAATAAGCTAGCCAGTAGCTGATAAGCTAGCTTATGAGTTAATTATGTTTGGCAAAAACTAGCTTATGAGAATGTAAAATGGCCAAAAAAGGGTATCTTGAGGTATAATAATTAATATTGATAAGGGTATAATTGATAAAAACTACAAAAAGCTCCTAAAATGCTACTTCAACTAGCATATCAATAAGCTAGCTTATGGTCCATCCAAACAAGTACTAGCTTATAAGCTAGCTTATTTTGCCAAACAGAAGGTTTGGCTTTCTATGAATATTTATGGTTTGAGCTAGCAGGTAATATGTGCACCATTCAAAGCCAAAATTCAATTGAAATTATCAAAATTTTCTATTGGTGGTTTGCCCTTTTTGATCAATTACACTTGGCTAGTTGTTGGAAGCAGGGATTATTGTTATTGCAGATAGAAATACTGAGTACTTTAAGTTTAATTTATCAGCAATTTTATCCCCAATGGCAATTCAACCACATAGGAACCATTAAAAGCAAAAATTCTATTCAATTCACAGATTCTGCTATTGATGGTTGCTCTTTTTGACCAATTACACTTGGATGGTTGTTGGAAGTAGGGAGATTAGGGGAAGGTCGTGAATAGAGATATAAGAAGTTCGGTTTACCTTTTCACCAATTTGGGTATTCTTTGTATAGTTCCTTGTTAGGGCAAAGGCCCTCTTTGAGTTTCTTGGTCTATGTTTTGACTTGGATTGTATTAACTGTAATCAGGAGTTTAAACAGTTTCTAGTGTATCTATTTGTCTTATATAAGCTTACCAATAGATGTCGTTTTTAAGGGTTCTTTTTTCATCATAGGGGATGCATTCACCAATATGGGTTTGTTCTTAACTATTGTGTAATTTGTGTTCAAATCTTGTCTAATTGATATTTCATACAGGAACCTTTCGGATGTTCTTTGGGAAGCAATTTCAACACGCCAGGTTCTTTCTTTGTATCAAGGTCTAGGGACAAAGAACCTGCAATCCTTTATTTCATCCTTCATATACTTTTACGGATATAGCTTTTTTAAGAGGCTGTACGTGGAGAGGTCTGGGTATAAGTCTATTGGTACCAAAGCTAACTTGCTTATTGCTGCTGTTGCTGGTGCTTGTACTGTAGCAATAACCCAGGTCAGTCAGAATCATATTACCACATGTTACTTACTTACTTATATATATATAATACACACACACACACACATATATATAGGGTTGGGATTCTCGTGAGAAGTGCCAAATTTGGTGAGAAGCATGAGAAGTGGTTATTAACCGTTGGATGAGAAATTGACGAACATTGGGATGAGATGCACCGAATATACCCTTTAAAACCGCAATTCATGGGAGAGTATTTGATTAAAATTGATCAATGGTTCAATGCTTTAAAAGTACTTTTCACACTTCTCATGAAAAATAGCACTTCTCACATGATCCCATGCCTATTCAAACGAGAATGTGATCAAATTTGCGAGAAGGCGAGAAGCTCCAAGTCACATGTGATACAAACAAGTAATCACATGTGATTAAACATGCTCCATTGGCCAGCCATATAGTGTTCGACATTCCTTCGACCTTGGTTCTGTTGATCAAGTTGCCCGCATCCTTCTGGACATGTTGTATCACATGTGAATATGTGAATTTATTCTGTAATCACGAACTTCTTGTTTTCTCGCAAATTGATGGACTTCTTGCAAGATCCTGCCTTTCACTGTTTCTCTCTCTCTCTCTCTGTATATATATATATGTATATATAGACATAGGTTTGTGTGAGAACAACCCCTTTCCTTGAGAAAGTGAAAATACTTATAAGCCTTTGGTGAGCTGAGCTTTTGATCTAATGGCTAAAAATTGCAGACCTGCAAGGAAGTTTTATGTAATGGCGACCAAAAACACGAACCTTCATCATTACCTTCATAAAATTAAAAAATTTACATACCTTCGATCACTTTCATATGCATGAATTTTGAAGTTTCAGTCATAGTGATAAAAATAAGTAGATGAAGCTTTGTGATTTATAGGTGGATGAAGGTAGATGAAGGTTTTTCTCTCACCACAAAATCCATTCTCATGGACCCCTCTCTCTCTCTATATATATATAATACACATATATGTATCTATGTATGTATAAAAGAGGGGGTCGAGAGAGAACCCCAATTAAAGCAGAACAAGGGAATTCATATCAACCATTGGATCAAAAAGTAGATCATCCAGATTCAAATTGTAACTGCCTTCACAATCGTAGGATTTAGTTTTGGCAAATATAACTGTCCATGGATGGTTTGGATGATTTCCTTGTTCTTCTTTATTAGTGTTCTCTCTTGAACCACCCCAAACACACATATACAGGATTTAGAACCCGAATATACAATCACATTATGTTTTATTACCTGAGATGATCATTAAATCTGAGGTGTTTCTTCAGCCTCTAGATACAGCTGCATCAAGGATGCAAACAAGTGACTTTGGCAAGTCCAAAGGGCTATGGAAAACCCTCTCCGAGGATTCCTGGGAAGAGGCATTTGATGGACTCGGCATATCTATTTTGCTTACATATAATCCAGCAATTCAGGTAATTTTATTTATTTTTTGCAAAAAGAAGATATTTCTGTTAATTAATGCTGCAATCAAAGGAGTGCTTTAAAACATTAGGTTCTTCGGTAATCAGAATTTACTTGTTCCAACCGAAATTCTGAGAGTTCCATTTTGAGTTCCTAAGATCTTTTTGCCAAAATATTGACTTATATTAAAGTGAAAATCTCTAAGATGCCATTTGAAAATTACAAATTTCCAGGGTTGAATAGGAAGCCCTTTCTAAACTAAAGGTACAAAGAACATCATTGCCCCTACCCTATTGTCATGTAATTAAAAAAGCAACTAAAATTGGAAGTTTGGAACTAATCCTTCAAACCATAACCAAATAATTTGTTGTTAGAAAGGTTTATATAGTTGTTGAAGGTTTTAGTAAATATCAAAGATCCTTATCGGTTTTGGACTGGAGAAGTAGTGTGTTTGACTTCAAAAGTCAAATAACATATTTTAGACCGAGTGTGTATCTGAGGTTCCATATTCCCTTGCAAAAGGTGCAAGTTTGCACCATATCAATGAAGAACTCAAAGAAAGACGATAAATTCTAATGAAGATTTATTTTACAATTTTGTTTCAGTACACTGCATTCGATCAACTGAAACAAAGACTACTGGAGGGAAAGCTTGGTAACCCGCAGTCGCTTTCTGCCCTTTCTGCTTTTCTGTTAGGGGCAGTTTCAAAGTGTGCTGCTACCTGTTTGACATACCCAGCTATCAGGTAGATTCTTTTTTTTTTTTTTGAGGTGGATCTTACAAATAAATAAGCTATACTCCATGTGCTTGAAAGAGGTAAAGTTTGACTTTTGAGGTCAAAGTATACTTCCCAATTCAAGGATGCCAATTATGTTACCAACTTCACACAATATTCCCCTGTTCATAAGAAGTTTAGGGTAGTTAGGTTATGTTTGGTAACATAAAGCTAATTGTTTATTGAGCTTATTTAAGAATCCCGGTTTGATTAGTTATAAGCTAGTTTTTAAAAAAGTTTCTTCAGGTAGTGATTTCAATAAGGTCTGGTGGTTTTTTTTCCAATTAATATTTTCAACATTTATTTGCAGTCATTTTACATTGTCATCTAGCTTTAGTTTGCCAAACATAGCCTTAGTTACCGTTAATCTTGTACCTCCTCCGTCCCAAAATAAATGTCCATATTTCTATTTGGTTTGTCCCAAAACAATTATCCACATTCAAAAGTAAGTGTTTGCTTTCAAATTCTTCCCATAATAATGAAATGGTAATATTAATTAGTCCGTCTGCTGTTACAGATAAAGTTGTCACTTAATTAATTAAAAGTTTGATAGTTACATATTCCTAAAACTATATGCCTTTTTCTTTGTGGGCAATTGGCCATTAGGGGCTGCTTGGATGTGTGTTTTAAAAGTGCTCATTGACTTATCGGCTTCTCAAAAAGCCAATAAGCCAATAATCTTGCTTGGATACCTGAAAAGTGTTTTTGAAAGTGTGCTTTTTGACAAGGGATAAAACATAGGTTTTAAAAAGTTAGTGATGTGTGACTTTTTGAGAAGGAAAATGTTTTTTGTTGCTAAATGACATAAATACCCCTCATTCTAACCTAAAAGTGCGTATTGAAAAGTGTTTTTTGTTCTTTTTAGTCATTTTGTATGTAAAAACACTTTTAAGAAAACAACTTATTGACTTATTGACTTTTACCACCACAAAAGCTAATCCAAGCACTTTTCTAAAAACTCCTTTTCCTACCACCATAAGTCAATAAGCACTTTTGGACCCAAAAGCACTCCCAAACACCCTCTTATTTTGTTTGGCAAGTAGTTAAAACAGAAACATGTATGTACTTGGCACAGATGCAAGGTTATGATTCAGTCAGCGGAATCAAGTGAAGATGCAGAGGATGAAGCAGAAATAAAATCAAGGAAAACGGTATCTGGGGCACTCTATGCTATATGGAATAAGGAAGGGTTTCTGGGATTCTTCAAAGGTTTAAGAGCCCAAATCCTAAAGACTGTTCTAAGCTCAGCTTTGCTTTTGATGATAAAGGAAAAGATCACAAAGAGCACATGGGTACTCTTTCTGGGTATAAGGAGATTCTTGCTTTTAAGCAGAAGCAGAAGCAGCTTAAAAAGCTCTTGAATAAGATGGATGAAGCTTATATAGAAATATTTGTTTTTCATTTGGGTATGGTTGCCCTACAGAAATGATCTTTAATGGATCCTTTTTTCTAGCATTGTATTGAGTATTGACTTGTAATTTGTGCATTAGAACTTGCACTTGTTTTCACTGTAATATGATGTATTCTTGGAATTTCTTTTTGTTTTAAGCAGAAATAATGTATCTAGTCAAGCATTTCGTAGATCATATTTGCGATAATCCGATTCCTAATGTAAATCATATATTTAGGTGCTGTTTATTAACAACTTAATGGGATTAATAGGATTTTTAGCTTATTGGCACAAACACTTTATGGTGTTTACTAATAACTTATTCGCATAGATAGAAGCTTTTTATTGACAAAAATAAAAATACCCTCTTTCCATGGTGAAGTACACTTGTTCCCATCTAGATATTTTATTGACAAAAATACCCTCTTTTGTTTTAACAAGTGTTAAAAAAAATAGCCACATTTCTCTCTCACGTTGAACAAGCATGTTAATGATTTACAAAAAGTTTTACCTTGCGAAATGATTTGTGAAATATTTTATAAGGTAGTAATAGATTGTCGTTTATTGTTGATAAAATCAGTTGGTATATGATACATTAATAATCATTACAGGTTTTATTTGATATAATTCATTGAGTTATATGATATATTAAATAAATTATTAGTTATCTAAGGCTTCATTTGATAAAATCCATTGGTTCATAATGTATTAATTTATTAACTATTTCAATTTCATTGACTTTATCATGTATGGTTGATCCAATGCTATTGCGATTCGATTATGTTCATTTGTAAAGTGTAGAATTTTATTGAATTTTGATTTAATTTGAGTTAGGTTGATCAACTTATTTTTTGAATTGGATAGGACTGGTTTGTTAAGGTATTAGGTTTTCCTGGATGATTCATTAAATTGACACTATATGATTGTAAGTTTCGTCAATAGGCTTAAGGTAAATTCTACCGGCCACTAGAATATATGTAAATGATACTGTTGGAATCCATGTTGATTCTATTATCCCTTTATTTTTATCCACCATATTATTACTCTTGTTCAATCTTTAAATGACAAGACTCTTCAAAAATATTAAACTTTGTCAGTTTATCTCAAGATAAACAGAAAAACAGTAAAATTAGAGGTTAAAATGTATATCCCAAGTTACATCTTTAGAAACATATTTAAGTAAAATTCTTTTGATTAGATCTAAATAAGTTTACGGGTTTTCATGTAAGTAATTTCTTAAATAAGTCCCTAGGTTGCTATTTACCATGAAGTTTAATTATATATTAAATCAATTGAATTGTAATTTTAGCAATTATGGTTATCATTTTATTTTACTTTTTATCTTTTTTTAATTAACTCTAGTCTAAGTTAAAGGTATTTTGATATTTTTACTTTTTTTCTGTCCATTTTCTTTCACGAAACTATATATATAAGATATAAAATATTTTATGATAGAACTAGGTTCAAACAAGAACAAAATCAAATTGCAAGAATGAATAAACTAACAAAATCACACGTGATTTTGTGCATGGACGCCCACTCGCAGCTCACCCACTCGCCTTGTCGGAGCGTGACCGACACACGCTTTTTCCATCACAGCACAAAATCACATGGGATTTTCTTGGTTCCTTTGTTCTTGCATTTTGGGTTGTTCTTGTATGAGCCTCCCTCTTTTATAATAACTATAACTTATTATATGTCCACGATATGTCTCATATAGGGATACTGCTAAGAAGTATGTAAACTTATAGGATCGCACACAAAAGATAAGTTTGCTTCTATCTTTAAAAACTCAGATTAAAACAAGTTTTTTTTTAATTTTTTTTAGAAGAGGTATCCCAGACCACATTGGGCCCAGACTAATCCTCGGAAATTTTGGGCCAAAGCCCGACTGCTAAAGCATGCAGCCCGGGGTTGAAGCCCCCGTACCTCCAGAATGCGTCCCCCAGGGCTCGAACTCAGGTTCACCACTATGTAGTGCCCAAGCCTTACCACTAGGCTAACAATCCTTTGGTCAGATTAAAACAAGTTGATAAAATATATAATTTTATGACAAGTTAAAAGCCCTAGGTTATCATTTTACTTTATAATTTTTTTATACATTTAAAAATCCATTATTGTTCAATACAATAACATACAAACTAGGGCTTTTACGGTTCGATTCAGTTTGGTTAGTAAGAAAAATATGAATCGAATCGCATGGGGTGAATACCTGGCTACAGAAAAGAAACCGAACCGTACGGTGAACCAAACCACCCTGAGCCGAACCGAAATAAGACGGTTATCCGCAATTTGGTTTACGGTTAAACAAATTTATAAAAAATATCATATATAATATAATAGTACCGAAATATAACATTTAAAAAATATATGTAACAAACAAACAAAAATAGGCAACTACAAATTAAAATAAGTTTAATTGTTTAAGAACGTCAATTTTTGGTTACCATCTCTTCCCAAGGGTGCCTTTTTTCACCGTGTTTCAAATGTTGTCAATGTGGTGGGGCGTCTCTTTCACCACTTTATACCATCAAATTTAATCATCCATTATAGTGCTTGACAATAAAAAGTAGAAAATTTACTCTTTTAGCCTCAAGTTAATAACTAAACACTCGATAATATAAAACTAAATATATATACATTATATTCGATTCGGATACCCGTTGATACCTAACATTCAAAACTGAAACCGACCCATAAAATACCCGGTCTTTTCGGTGTTTTCATTTTCGAAATTTTCAACTATTGGTTTTCTCGATTTCAAATCAAATAGTTTGATTCGATTTTTGTCGAATAAGCCATTTTTGTTATACAGCTCGTTAAGCCATCACCGAACCGTAACTCGTATTGGGCTCGCAGCCTCATACAGCTTCGCCAAACGTGACGCTATTTTGAAACCCGAAACCCCAAAAATACAAATACATGCTTCTTGCTCTTGGGGCAGCAGCCACCTGGAATTCTTCCTTGTTTGCTGCTATTCATCATCATCATCATCATCATCAGGCGTACGCCAGTCGCAGAGTATTAACAAGGGTTAGACCCATAAATCAAATCGAGATGGAGATTGGTGGGTTGGACAGCAATGGCCGCCAATTCAAGAACGCCGATGAGATGTGGACACAAGAAGTCGGCGATTCACAGAAGAAGCTCGATTGGTATCGCAACGGTGTTGGCTACTGGCAAGTAAGCTAAATCCCCCTTTTTCCATTTTGCCCTATGTATAAGAAATCTGTAAAAAAAAAAAGAACCTTAAAAAACCAAATCATTTTGTTTGGATTTGAAAAGAGAGGATTTTAATTTTTGTATGTGGTGTGATTAAGGGTGTAGAGGCATCTACAGATGGAGTGTTGGGTGGATATGGACATGTGAATGAACCTGATATCAAAACCAGTGAAGCTTTTCTCAATACCCTTTTGACTGATCTTTTTCCTAATGCTGGCAGAAATCAGCATCTTGTAGCTCTTGGTTAGTTCTCTATGTATGAATTGTTAGCTCATCTTTCATTTAAATATTTACTCTTGTATTTATATTTAGGTTGTGTTTGGCAAAAATAAGCTAGCTTAAGCTTATAATATATTTTTGGATGGACGATAAGCTAGCTTATTAAAATGCTAGTTGAAGTAGCATTTAAGGAGCTTTTTGCAGCTTTTTCCAATTGTACCCTTATTAATATTAATTATTGTACCCCAAGATACCCTTTTTGGTCATTTTATACACTCATAAGCCAGTTTTTGCCAAACATAAATTTATTCATAAGCTAGTTTTTGCCAAACACAATTTATTCATAAGCTAGCTTATCAGCTACTAGCTAGCTTATTAGTCAACAGCTACCTTATCAGCTAGTTTGCCAAACACAACCCTAATTGAGATATTGAGTTTGGGACACTGGGTTGCTCCAAAATATTATGTTTTCTGCTTAATGATTAATCTCGAAAAGAATATTTGATTTAGTAAGGATGCGATATCAAGAATGAAATTGAGCGGACCTACTTATATACGATTCTATGTATGCCTTTGCTTATGTATGAAATTGAGATTTGACATAAACTTTTAAAACCACAAGGCTCGTTTTTGAGTTGTGCATCATAGGAATTTTTACCGTACTAATCTTGTTTTACTAAGATTTTTGAGAGGTCCCTTGTATTGGTTTTACTTATAGAATTCTTCTATTGGTTTGCGTTTGTATGGCTTGTCCCTTGTATTGGTTCTTTCTATACAAGAAAATGCCTTCTAAACTGGGTCTTTTATAACTTTGGGATGAGTAAACAGGTTTAGGTTTTACCAATCTTACGATTTCTTTTAACTCTACGCGATAAGATTTTTCACTTCGTTCAAATGAAGATAAATGATGAGGCCCATTTGATTCCAGATGTCATGACTTCAGTCACCAGCTTACTGATATCCCTTTCCTGCTTTTTATGTTTAAACAAAGATAATTCGTGCTAAATGATACGTATTTTGTAGCTTCAGTGTGAACTGTGAAGATGAAGTTCCTTTTTGGAGAAAGCCATATTGATCAAGTTTACTAATATAAGATCCGGTGATGAATTTTGAATACTCGAATGCATTATGATCTTGACAAATATAGGGAGAAATGTCATAAGCAGTACCGCAGCAAGAAGGCTAGAAATGTAGAAGTTTCTTGAGCACTTGACCAATGATAAACTTACTAATGTGTGCTTGAGGGAGATTGTAACACATAATAAAAGAAGGTTCTAGAAAACTCGTATTTAGTTCAATCAACAAATTCGAGCATGACATAAAGAACTTTTGGGTTACACCAGTTCATAATTCATACATAGAATAGACTTGTTTTACTACATGGAAAAACAATAATTTTTTACAGATTAAAATGTTTAGAAGTTACCAAAATACTTAAGAAGTCGAGCTTACCCCTTAGACCCAAGTACAAATTGAAAATGATAACTATGTCAATTCGACGTAATTGAATCGGTCAATGAATGCTGCATTCCTTGTTATCAGTTTCATTTAAATAAACTACTATATATATATATATATTCACATGGTATTAACTTTAAATAGTGTTCGTATTAAGTCTCATTGAACGGCCCGATTCTCACTACTCTTGGTCTTGGAGCCTAGATTCATCAGGCTTATTCACGGTTAATTCTTTGCGGCACTTGATCGACGACTCCACTCTGACCAATGGTCGAGGGTTGAAGACTTTTTGGCTGAAAACGGTTCCCGCTAAGGTTAACATCTTGGTGTGGAGGCTAATGCTCAAACGGTTAGCCACTAAATTGAACCTGGCGAAAAGGAACATCCACATCGATAGCTACAGTTGCGCATTCTGCGGGTTTGAGCTTGAGAGCGAGGAACATCTTTTTATTAGTTGCCCTTTAGCTTCTTCACTCTTGGCAGATATCAAAATTTGGTGGAACTTAAATTCTCCTTCTCCCAACTCAGTGAACGATCTGCTTCTCTGGGGCTCTTCGACTGGTTTTGAAGGAAAGAAGCTGTTGGCGTTTAATACAGTTCTCTTTGCCTTCTGTTGGATCATTTGGGATTATAGAAACAATCGTATCTTCAACAAGAAATCGGCGTCATTTGTTTTTCTTCTTAATCAATTGAGGAGTTTATCTTTCTTTTGGATTAACACTAGGGGGAAGCTTAGGAAAAAGCTTGTTTGGTTCAACTAGTGTTGTGCTCCTTGTAATTTCTTTTCTTTTTTCTAGCTCCTTGCTAGTTTCTCCTTCTATAAATCTTCTGCTGTTCAAAAAAAAAAAGTCTCATTTTCAAAGCAACTAATTATGCTTCAGATATGTTTTTACATAAAGGTAGTGAGATCGATGATGCTAGTCGTAGGCCATGAGCAAGATGCTTTAGTGATCTGAAACTGATAGTTGATCTCTTACAGTCGTTTGGAATATTTGTATCAGTCTGTTGGTTATTTCATCATAGTTCTATCATCCAGTAGACTTCAACTTGGTGTATAATCACATACAACTTTTGATATGGTCAGCCAACAACTTTTGAGGTGTTCCAATTGTAAATAATACTCACTTTTGCCTTTTTTTTTCTTCCTAATTAACCATATTATCGAACCGAATAATTAATTAGACGTTTGTCTCTAATGTCAAAACATAACTTGTAGTTTTTAATGTTTTGAATTACCATTAATGTCCTTGTTTCCCCCATCAGTTTCCAGTTATGGTTACTGAAAATTCTTACCTTTGGCTAAAACTGCTGCAGATTGTGGTTCTGGAATTGGGAGGGTGACTAAGAATCTTCTTATAAGATACTTCAATGAGGTAAAGACTTTCCTACTCTTCGTCCATACTCCATTGTATAGATGATTTAAGAACAATAGGGGTGGGTTCAAATGTGAACCACTTTTTGGTTGTGAACGTAAGGACAACCGAGAGCGTGACACATGGCGGATGACTAGGCGCCACGTCAAGTCCACGGCGGATGACTAGGCGCGATTCATGGGAGGGCATTGAATTAAAGAGGGGGACCACACTCAAAGCCGCCACGTGTCGCGCTCTCGGTTGTCCTCACGTTCACAACCAAAAAGTGGTTCACATTTGAACTTTCTTCAAGAACAATATATATATATATGTTCATAATAAATTGTGAACACTACACTATTTGCTGGACCTTCTTGGATTTTGAATTTTACGTTTAGCACATATTTCTCACTGATTAGTTGAAATTGATTGCTTCTAGGTTGATCTTCTCGAGCCTGTGTCACATTTTCTGGACGCTGCTCGTGAGAATTTGGCTCCAGAAAATCTGTTGGTCTCCGAGGAGCATAAAGCTGCCAACTTCTACTGTACCCCGCTTCAGGTAAGGATAATGCTGTCGTAAAAAATACCTGGTACTCAAATGTATATATGCTTTTGGCTTCCTAATGTGTAACCCACTTCCTATGGAATTTAAATGTTGATTCATATACTCCTAATGCTACTGTACTATTATTGATATGATGGATATTCTTCAACAATATAGTGTCCTAAATACATAAGATTGTTATTCTAGAAGCTCAAAAATTGGTTTGTTGTTGAAACGTGAACTCTAATTATGCTGATGGCTGTGCTGTTAATTGCGGTGCAATATAGAATAGTGGTTATTTGTCATAAGCAAAATAGCGGTTTCAATAATAGCGGCACAATTCAACGCTATTTAACTGATATTTGGGTAAAATAGCGGTCCGCAATACCAATATTCTTACTTGGGCCTCTTTTGAATCTAATGCTTACATTTTTGTCCTTTTTTTGGGATTTTATTTTCATGGCCCTTGGTTTATTTTAATTATGCATATAATATGTTAAGTTATGCATACACACACACACACACACATATATATATTATATAATTCTAAGCAATATCACATGAACCACAATTTTTGACCGCTATAACAGCATAGGCTGATAGAGTTAGCGAACTCTGGTGTAAAGTTTGCCCCATACTGACTTGTACTCTACATATTGAACTATGGATGCCTCTTAGGCGTCAATGCTGCATTATATATGCTGTCACATCCGTAATTTTTTGTGGTGGGGTTGTGGATTTATGTTCTTCAAACTAATTGTTACCACCATTTAGAAGATCATTGTCTCTTTCGTAAGTAGCACAGCCCGCTGTCTTCTATTTATGGAACCTTTTTTCATCATTTGATGTTGTTTCTTGTGAGAGGAAGGTTTTATTGTGATCTTGCTTATCTTGAAGAAAAATGAGTTTTGTATGGTAATCCATGATTTTTTCTTGATCATATGGTGTTAACTTAATTAGCATCATTATCTCAGTAACAATTATTTTAATCACACCGTTTGTGTTGTTTGAAACTTTGAATGCATGTTACTTTGATGTCTGTTATAGGAATTCAGTCCAGATGCAGGACGGTATGATGTGATATGGATCCAATGGTGCATTGGCCATCTTGCTGATGATGACTTTGTCTCATTCTTCAAGAGAGCAAAGGTAAATGACTTTCTTTTCTTTCCTACTCACCTAAAGTTTATCTACTATAACGATAACTCAACTCGCCTGTGTCATTGAGAGATATTTGGCTGATAGTCGGATACTTACATTAAAATACGCACCTAAGTTTATTCCATTATTTTGTGATGGAAGAACCATGTTGCATCTGATATCACTCAACATATTCTTAGTTGTTTATGTGTGTGTGTGTGTGTATATATATAGGGTCAGGTTCAAACGGAAACTCAAATTTGATTGCGAATGTGAGGACAACCAAGAGCGCACCATGTGTACTATTCGGCTTATATTCAGTTTGAATAATACATGATTACTTAGACTGAATTTTATGCATTATTCAAGGCGAATAATACAATATTCAGTATTATTCAGTCTGAATACTGTATTATTCACCTTGAATAATGCATAATATTCAGTCTGAATAATCTTGTATTATTTAGACTAAATATGCCATGTGGCGCGCTCTCGGTTGTCCTCACGTTCACAATGAAAAATGAGTTTCCATTTGAACTTTCCTCTCTCTCTCTCTCTCTCTCTCTCTCTATAATATATATATAATATATATATATGTCACCTTCTTTTGTGAACCGTGTTATTTGTGTTAACTGTGTTAACTAATATAAACCATCGATCTTGAAAACTAACGGATGAGATCAAATGAGTAATTTAATTAGTTTTTAATAATTCCTAATTAAAATTCCACAACTACACACGTGCATAGGGGTAGTTTCGGTAAAAAGCATGCAATCGCTCCCAATTCATCACATATGCAGTGCATCTAAAATAGGGATTCAAAAAAAAGATAAGCCGAGAAATTAGGGATTTTTTAAGATACATCCACTGCAATCCATAATCAAGTTGGAAACTAGAAACAACTGTACAATCATGGAGGAAGGCGATCGAAGAAACTGCTTTCAACAAGGTAAAGTCGCAAAACCAAGGGTTCATTAGAAATCACTAATCCATGTGCATATGTGTTCTGAAGAATGTGCATATGTGTTTACTTCCAAATGAATATATGCATCGTTTGTGCACACGTGTTCACTTCCAAATGCATATATGCATCATCTATGCACACGTGTTCAATTCAACGTGCATATGTGTTGGTAATTAACATTAAAAAAAATGTATTTTACATATTTTAAAATACTAAGATAGTCTATATATGGAAAATCATAATTGTGGGTAATTCAATATAATTCAATGTTAATTCATCAGCAATCCATGGAATCCGCATAGAGATACCAAAAAAAACGGCTGACAACTAATCCTATAAAGAAGGAAACCGCTTCATGGATAATGATGGGTTAAAATGACAGATATACCCCTAGATGTTTAAAATGAAACTAACTAAAATACTTAAATCTGATTGGTTGATTGAAAGTTAACAAAGTTTACACAAAATAAGAGGTTTACAAAAGAAGGAATCTCTCTCTATATATATATATATATATTTTATAGAGGAAAGTTCAAATGTGAACCACTTTTTGGTTGTGAACGTGAGGACAGCTGAGACGCTACACGTGGCGGAGACTAGTCAATAAAGGCGGCTTTGAGTGTGGTCCCCCCCTTTAATTCAATGCCCTCCCATGAATTGCGCCTAGTCATCCGCCGTAGACCTGACGTGGCGCCTAGTCATCCGCCACGTGTCGCGCTCTCGGATGTCCTCACGTTCACAACCAAAAAGTGGTTCACATTTGAACCCACCCCTGTATTTATATATATAATATATAAATATTATATATAGGGTTAGGTTCAAATGTGAACTCAATTTTGGTTGTGAACGTGAGGACGAATCTCAGCCACACATCTTCAGTTACGGTGGACGCGATCACGGAGGATTGACGCGATTCATGGGAGGGTGGAGATTATTAAAGGAGGGTGCCCGGTCAAAGCCGCCTTTATTGACCGGATGAGTGGCTGAGATTCGTCCTCATGTTCACAACCAAAATTGAGTTCACATTTGAACTTCTCTCTCTCTCTCTCTCTCTATATATATATATATGTATATATATATGGCAATACATATGTAATGTTGTACTAATAGATGCGTTTTTATGTGTAGGCTGGGCTTAAACCTGGTGGATTTTTTGTGTTGAAAGAAAACCTTGCAAGATCTGGTAGGAAGGAAGTCTCTTTTTGTGATGCCTTCATTTTAAGATACATGCATAGTATCATCAACATACTCATCGATGTTTATGTAAACCCTTTTTTTTTTAAGTTACAAATTGAGTTTTGACATTTCCCAATTCAGGATTTGTGTTGGATAATGAAGATAAGAGTATTACAAGGTCAGACGTGTACTTCAAGGAACTCTTTACTCGGTGTGGTCTTAACATATACAAGTTAAAGGTAATTCCGATCATTGTTATTCTTGAGAATCATATTTTTAGTATTTCTATCATAAATTTCTTTATTTTGTCATTATCGGACGGTAGGGGCTGGTTCATGTGAGAACTGAGAACCAAAAGATATCCGGGAAAACACAAAAAATTTCTGACAACCATGAGAACCTGTATATTTGTTGACGCACATACAATAATGAATTTTGGTGAATGCATATATGCTTAGGTACATAGTAGATATTTGTTGATGCACATACAAAATATCTACATAGTTGATATTTTGATAGTGTATATGCATCATTAAATATGCAGGTTCTCACAGTCCTTGAATTTTTGTGTGGCTCTCACGTAAACTTGAGTCTTCAATGGTAATTAGACATTTGACCAAAGAACTAGGACTTTCAAGCGAAAGAACTAATGGTAATTGAGAAAACTCTCAAAGAGAATAATTGTATTGATAAAATAAACTAACGCTTGAATTACAAGGTAAAGCAATGAACCTATTTATAATCTGGGCTAGGGAAAGATAACTATGGAATTAAAATATCCTAATTCTAAACCAACTAGGAAGTCAATTAAAATATAACCTAAAGATAAAACCTAATAAAAAAGGAAACTAAAAAATAATAATCCTAATCTAATTAATAATTAAAACTAAATTTATCATCAATAGTAAAATATTTAAATAAACAAATCACAGCAATATGTTCAGTGGTTTAGCTGTGGGTTAGGCCACGGGGTTAACCACACAGCTTTCTGCCGGTGTTTCTGATGCCTGATTTCAGCCTCGTTCGAGCATGTTTTCTCATTTTCGAAGTGTTAACGGAAAACCTCACGAAGTCTAGAATTCTCCCTACATCAGAATGGTCCCCTCTATATATAATAGATGTTTATGTTCCTCGAGTAGGATGCTAGCATTTCATGAACATTCGTTTCCATTTTTGTTGTGATCATAACAATGAACAATTTATATGGCTCAGGATCAGAAGGGATTTCCAGATGAGCTATTCCCGGTGAGGATGTATGCATTGACGCCAGACACATGGAAAAGAGTTGGCATATCACGACCAAAACGGCATGCAAATAGACCGGGTCTCATCAAATGAAGACTCCAGTTTAGACTCTTTTTGGTGAGTGATGACTTTGTGTAGGATATGTTATTGTTTTTTTCCGTATAAGGTTCATCTAGGCTTTGCGTAGACTACATCCTTGGCAATTTGAAACTGAAAATTCGGCCGTCTGAGACTAAGCCTGGCCACAAGATGCGCACGAAGGGATTCGAACCTGGGGTGAATGGGATACCATCCAAATCCCCCAGGCCTTACCGCTAGTCCGCTACGCCACAAGCCTTGTGGTTAGGATATGTTATTGTTGGTTTGATATAGTTTAACCGAACACACTTTAATTGCTTATGGATTGCAATGCAAGTATTTATGTATAAGTTTGTTGTTAAACAATGGCTTGATATGACTGACTATATTGCGATTGCGTTATGTAAATAAACTACTAATTTTTGATCAAGAAACAACCGAATCGCTTCTTTATGTTGGTCCTAATGTAACACCCCAAAAATTGGAGTCAACAAAAACTATCATTCAAATAGAAAGATGGTATAGTAATGTACGCCACGGCGCGAGCCCTTCCCAAAATAGGGGTATAAGTAGTGTATAATTACAATGTTTGTAATTCTAAGTAAAGAATACGACAACCGTCTATCTAAATCCTATCTAGGAAAAAGACTACAAAAAGGGTTGTCAGAATCTATCAATGTGCGCGCGGTCTGAAGGACCGGACTCTTCACCCGTCCCCCAAAGCTCACTCTTTAATTTCCGGCTCCTACTTGGGAACCGCGTCCCTAGTACCTGAGAGACACATCGACACCAAACAAGTGTTAGGCTAAAGGAGCCTAGTGAGTTGTATCAATAAAACAACATACACATAAAAGCATGTTAAGACATGTAAGAGGTACGAGAGTGCATTAATAACAAAATGCATCATATTAACCGGAATATCTTTTATCTTTGAAAACTGTGGGAGCGACCCACTTTCACCAAGAGCCGCATACTATCCCTGCTCGTAAAGAGCTGCATACTATCCCTGCTCGTAAAGAGCTGCCTACTATCCCTGCTCGTAAAGAGCTGCGTACTATCCCTGCTCGTAAAGAGCTGCATACTATCCCTGCTCGTAAAGAGCTGCGTACTATCCCTGCTCGTAAAGAGCTGCGTACTATCCCTGCTCGTAAAGAGCTGCGTACTATCCCTGCTCGTAAAGAGCTGCGTACTATCCCTGCTCGTAAAGAGCTGCGTACTATCCCTGCTCGTAAAGAGCTGCCTACTATCCCTGCTCGTAAAGAGCTGCCTACTATCCCTGCTCGTAAAGAGCTGCATACTATCCCTGCTCGTAAAGAGCTGCGTACTATCCCTGCTCGTAAAGAGCTGCGTACTATCCCTGCTCGTAAAGAGCTGCGTACTATCCCTGCTCGTAAAGAGCTGCATACTATCCCTGCTCGTAAAGAGCTGCATACTATACCTCGATGCTGGATTTAGCATAGCATCATTAACAGAGGTACATATAACGAGGGTCTCAAGCCCTTTACCTCGTTTCCCATAACCCAACATATTCGGATATCACATCCTTTCGTATAATTTCATAGTATGTATACTTTCAAGTATTCCACATAATTACATTCATCCCACCATCTCATGGATTTGTCACATATTATAGGCGTATACGATATCCTACCACACGTATAAGTCATATAACCCATATCATTCATGTAAGCATAACACATCATACGTTTCATGGAAAGCTCTAACTCAAACTGATAAGTAATTTATATCAAAACCACATTCGTCCATGAAAACAAACAAGGAATATGAAATCATCAAGATGATGTGCTCTCAGTTTTAACAAAAAGGTTTTAACAACTTACCTTGAGGCTCGTAAAGCCAAAAGCCCCAATTTTCACCAAAACCCTAGCTTAAAGCTTGAGTAGTCACCTAAACTGATAAGGAGTTAACACCTTGGATTAGTTCTAGATCTACGACGTATAAAACTAGATCTATACTTTAAAAACCATGTAGAGACTCACCTTGAGGGTTTATACCCAAAACCCCCAAATCCAAGATTTAGGTCAAATGTGTGAACAACCTAAAATCAAGCAAATCAAACCTTAGGTTAGTTTCATAACTCCTATTATGTAGATTAACAAACCTCAAGTGGTTTAGATAAGCTTACCTAGCCAAATATTGGGTAGAAAACCCTAGATCTTGAAGAACTCAAAACTAGCAACAATGGAGATGGAAGATGAGGTGAAGAGAAGATGAAGATGAAGGAGATCTAGCTTCCAAATCTTGCTACCTTAAGTATCAATCCATCAATGGAGTCTTGAAGAGCTTGGAAGGAGAAGAAGGTAGGAAGAAAAATCTGCCCAAATGGATGAGAAATGAGGAAGATATGCCAAAAAGAAGGGAGGAGGGTATTTAACCCGTTTTTCCCAAATTGCAGATTTGGCGCTGATCATGGCGCTGATCAGATCAGCGCGGAGATTAGCGCCAAGGCAAAATTGCTCCGCGCTAATCAAATCAGCGCGGGACGTACCGCCGACACCAGGTCAGAACTCAACAGCAGGTTTGGCGCTGAACATGGCGCTAATCAGATCAGCGCGGAGATTAGCGCCAAGACAAAATTGCTCCGATTTCGATTCCGAAAGAACCGTTGGACTCGTAATTGAATTTTCTAACATACTAGATCATAAAATGTAGGTTTTTGATCCACAATTCTAATTCTCATAATTTTATTAAAGAGTCGATATTACAACCGAAAATTACGGGTGTTACACCTAAAATTGCCTTCATGGTGGACATGAACTACTATGAAGGATGCTATAACTCTTGTACTATTAACAAGGTTATTAGTCAAGGGCGGACCTATTAAGGGGGAGCCCTGGTTGTGCATCGATTATTGCAAGAGAGAAAAAATCACACATTTTAAAGGTGCATCTGCTTGATTTTAAGGGACGTCCTTAAATAATTTGCATCCGAATTTATAATAGAAAGTATACATTGGTAGAAATGTTGGATTAGCACTTTACATACAAGAGATCCCACACATCCGAATTTATAATAGAAAGTATACATTGGTAGAAATGTTGGATTAGCACTTTACATACAAGAGATCGTGGGATCGAATCTTGTTTGTTGCAACTTTTTTGACTTTTTATCTTTTACTTGTAGACATTACTATCACTATGTTGATAAAAAAAAAAAATTAATTTCTCTCGTTTTGTTTTTTTTATGATTTTTTTTCCTTTCTCAATGTCGATTCTTCTTTAAAGTTCGTCACTTTATCTCATTTTCAAGCAATGTATATTTATTTTAAACATGAAGATCAACTCCACTTCGAAAAAGTGTATATTATTCCCCAAACTGACTCAATTGGCTCTTCTATGATTAAACCGTATTGACTTCCTTTGTATGTCAAACCGTGATTTTGCGGACCCATCAAAGAAATTCTTGATCCGCCATTAGTGCACCTAAAGCTGAGGGTTCAAACATGGGTTAGACTTCGTGCAAGATAAGATAAGACAAACAGCTTGATACACAAGATATTAATCCAACAAGGAAGTAGTTGTAAAACTTAGAAGAAAGAAAGAGCTTGATGGTTAAAAGAGAGTGAGTTCAAAATTCAGTTACAAGCTTGCTATCTATCTCCCTTTATATATAAGTAAATGTGATGATAATGTTAAACAATTATACACAAACTCCTAACTAGATGTAGGCCATCATACTTGTAAGAGATCTCACATACCCATCAAGCTCAACACCATGCCTTTCTACCACTTATTTAAATAAGAAGCCCATATCGCTCATTTCCTACTTTCATTATACAAGATATAGTATTTGATTTTTATTTAATTAGATTAAATCACTATAAAACTAGTTATAAATATCAAGCTTTTTAATTATTCGAAATCCTTATTAAGATATGTTCAACCTTTTTCCTGACTCCTATTCTTGTGCTTTCCCAAGCCATCGCCTACTCCACTTAGCCCTCTCCCAAGTTCCATCCAAATAGAAAACAAATTTTACTTTTAATTATTTGCTCGTTATTCAGATGCGTGGTTTTTCCCTAGTGTGAAGGCGGACTTACTCACAGAGTAGGGGGCTATACAGGCACCCGCTCAATTGCTTAATCGTAATGGAATTTTTTTTATCGACATTGATTGTGCATCCGCTTAATTTTGAAGTATGCTCTTATATATTTTTGAAACCAAAGATTGAAACAAAAGTTTGAAGTTGTTGCAGTTATTAGTCATTTAAAGGTCATGGTTCAATTCTTGGAGATTGCATATTTTAGTTTTTCATATTTTAAATTTTAGTTGGTAAAAGTAGAACAAAGGTGCTATTCAAATATGAACTCAAAACCTCAACTATAAATCAACAAAGTATACCAATTAACTATTCCTATTTTTTATTTATAATTATCCGGATCTTACTCTTGTTTTTTCCTTTCCAATTTACCCATTAATGTTAAACTTGTTTTTTGTCTGGTTCCAATTAAACACATTTCTAAAGCCAATCTAATTCATATGAGTTTTTAGTTTTTTTATAATACTTGAAAATCAGTTATCATATATAGAAGTTCTGTATATCATATCCTCACATAGGTTTATGTAAGGAATTTTATAAAATTATAGTTGTTGCATTTGCTGCCAATTATGAAATTAACTAAAATCTTCCAAAAAAATCTCCCAGCAAAGGTGGAATATAGCCGAGAACACGCCGAGATTAAGACGTAGTCTTGTATTTTGCTCAAAAAGTTAAAAAATAACTTTTTAAATATGTGTTGTATCGGATCGACACAATTGACTTTTTCTCATGTCAAACCGTGTTGATTTTTCCTTAAATTGAAATGCGAATTTGTTTGCCTTTGATTCACTTTAAAAGTGCATTAGCTAAGAAAAATTTCTAGGTCCGTTATTACCCTAGTGGTAGGAGTTTATGAATTGGTCGATGCTCATTATCTAATAATGTTTTACGCTCATATTTTAGTCTTTCATGTTTTAATTTTTAGTTGATAAAAGTAGACCAAAGGTGCTATTTAAATATGAACTCAAGACCTCAACTATAAAACAACAAAACATATCAATCGACTATTACTATTTTTTATTATAATTGTCCCAACCTTTTTTTTCCTTTCCAATTTACCCATTAATTTCAGACTTGTTTTTTGCCTGGTTCTAATCAAACACATGTTTATCCGAAATAGATAGAAAAGAAATAAAACTTATCCATTCACATCAATTTTTATTTTTAAGTTTTGTACAATACTTGAAAATCTATTATCATATATAGAAGTTCTGTATATGATGTCCTCACATAGGTTTATGTTAGGAATTTTATAAAATTACATTTATTGTTGCATTTCCTGCCAATCATTTTCAAAATCCCCCAAAAGTATTTCGCTGTAAAGGTGGAATATAGAACATGCCGAGCGTAAGACGTAGCCTTGTATTTTGCTCAAAAAGTTAAAAAAAAAATCCTTTTGTAGAAATGTATTGTATCAGATCGACACAGAGTATTTTTTCTCATGTCAAACCGTGTTGATTTTTCTGTAAGTTGAACGCAAATTTGTTTGCCTTTGATTCACTTTAAAAGCGCACCCGCCAAAAAATTTCTAATCTGTCATTGCCCAAGAGGTCGGAGTTTATGGATTCGTCGATGCTCATTATCAAATAAAGTTTTCTGATTGCTTGGTTTGGGGTATTTGAGGGTAAGGAATGAGAATGATAATGAAAATTGTTGCTCGCTTTGATATTATATAATGGAATCATTCCTATAAATCTATTAATTCATTTCTGATCAAATTGGGAGGAATGAAAATTTTATTTTTATTTAGTTCTTTTCCCCATATGTCGTTTCTTCTCTCGTTAAATGAAACATCTTTTGTATTTTCAAGTTGAACGAAAATATTTTTTTAATATGAAACAATTTTTCATTGATTATATTGGCTAACCAAGTAGCATCAATACAACCCTTATTTTTATTCCCATTCTCCTGCATTCCCAATTTCCCATTTTCATTTTCATTCTCATTCCCTAATGAACCAAGCACGCCCTTAGCCCATAGTAAATCAACATAATCATGATCATCATCAAGGTGCATTTATACCCTTTATATTTGATTCTAAAATGTACAGATGAAACATTTACTGATAATGATATCCATCCCCATATAAATCATCTAAGCATGCATATGGAAAAATTCTATCTTGATTAGAGACACCATTGTTGTCAAACATATGAAAAAAATTCTATCTTGATTCATGTTAGTACCACTTAGTGATACATGTCGTACGCGACAACTAATATGTTGTTAGTTACGAAATGATTGGAAACGGTGTATTGCATGCCACTCAAACAAAGCGAACTCCACGATCTCAAGTCAAGGGACTACATGCGAAACACTTATGACATCCAATCCTACATTGTCATATTGAGTCACAAACAAGATCCCACCTTGTTGCCATCTCCATATAAATGCTTAGTTCCTTACATATAATAGCCATTACCATATTTGAATACATCATATTGACTCCTCTTGAATTCGAACCCGGTCGATAATTGGCATCAATAAGCTACACATGTATCAACATTCGTTTACTAAAATGTGTTATTTAAACATTTATTTTACATTAAAAAAAAAAACTTGATGATAAAGTGCTAAGTTCTTGACCAAAATTTTTTAAAAGCAATTTCTCAAATTCGAAGAATCACTCTACTTTTTAAAGTTAGATACCAAGTGCATAAAGACCCTACTTTCAAGTGAGACATATTTGGTCCAGTTTGGTTTGGCATTTTAACTGATACAGTGTTACAGAGGTTCAGACTCACTTTTTAGCCAAGATTTGCAGGTCATAGACCTTGCCTTTGATTTTAATGACAGCAATATGGAACATGTGTGAGCCATAAACATATGGGTCTTCACTTAAACAACCGCTTTACCCTTATAACTAGAGGTCAGATTTGCATACATCTTACCCTCTTTTGAATCTAGTTTAGTTTTTGAAAATGCAACATTTGTGAAACTCCATCATGAGCAAAGGTTGTACCAAAATGGCATATAATAGAAACACGAAAGAAGTTACAATTGGGCGAAGAGAGAAGGATTTCTGCAACAAATCACTTTCCGTCTCTTCACCCAACTTGTTTTAGTAAACCCTAACAAGACATAGCGTCTTTACCGGAAAAGCCAATATCTGTAGTTACATATAAGCAAACTTGGAAACAAAGCCAAATATAGTTGATGGAGGACGCAAATCAACCATCGAGTTGATGGCAGATTCGTTCATCGATACGTCACTTACCTATTATCATGCTCAATTTTTAACTTCCTTTTCCCAAATGCAACCATCAGATCCTGTTCACATCCCAATGTTTGATGATGAGAAGATGCAAGTAAAAACCCTAATGTATACAAACATCTACAATTTGAATTTGAAATTCTGGTAACCTAGTTAATTCCCAAATTTTGTTTAAATTTAAACAAAAACCAAAGGCCATCCCTAAGTGTTTTCAGTTAGAGAAGAAGCTAACTAGCTTATTTATTTTGAAAAGGCCATTTAGGGTGTGTTTGGTTGAGGAAAACTGTTTTTGTTTTCCTAGAAAACATTTTCAAAAAACGGAGTTGAGTTTTCATTTTCAGTTTCCTATGAAAATTTTGGAAAACGTGTTTGGTTGAAATGATAGAGTTTTCATTTCTATTTAATATAGAGAACATGTTCAGAAAATTTTGGAAAACTACTAAAATCACTTTTCTAATTTACATAGAAGTTAGAAAACAAAAAAAATTCATTTTCTTGAAGAACTTTTAAAAAACTGAATGAACCAAAAGCGTTTTCTAAATTTTCATTTTCTTAGGAAAATTTTCCTAAAAAACTGGAAAATTTTCCACAACCATACGTACCCTTTCTTAGCCATTAGCAAGCTTTTTGAAAAGCTAATTCAAGTAGCACTTCAATTTTTTAGCAGTTATATCCTTCAAACTTTTTCATAATTTTTTAGCATGTTTTTGCTGGTCATTTTACATTTTTGTCCAGCTTATCAGCTGTTTTTTTTGTCGAGCATAGCTTATCTGCCCAATAGTAAATTATGCAATCTGAGAAGAAATAGTAAATTATGCAGTCTGAGAAGATTTTATATTTAAAACAAATAACTGAATAGTAGTAACCGAGTGGCTAACCTGAACATATCCAGACAGCCAAAAGCTACTTTAGAGATTCAACGCTCGTTCCAAGTGCATTTGAACTCCCATCAGCAGCAGCAGAATTTCCATCAAGGGATGGAGGAGCTACACCATCATCATCATCCTGTGTACGTTTCCCTTTAAACAAGTTTGATTTTATTCCATCACCGTTTCTTTTCAAAGTAGGATCCAATCGTACCAACATTCTAGCAATTCCTGCACTCATTTCTCGCTGAACTCCTCTGCTTAATTCTTTAACCGGGCTGTTTTTAGCAAGTAATTTCTCCTTTAAACCCTGAGTGCCTTTTGTGATTGATTCCTTATACCTAACAAAACGGAGATCATCTCAGAACTTCAACAAAAAATGGAATAAGTCGACATAAAAGTTGATTCTTTTAAAAAGTTGCATACCTGGCTGAAGCAGCAGAGAACTTGGATTTAACGGACTCTGAGAATGCATGCATATCAGCTGCCATTGGTCTTCCTGGGCTACCATCGGGTGACTGGCTATCTATAACTCTGCAAAATCGAGGTTACAATGGTCCAGATAGGTTAACAAAAGAATGACAAAAGGCCAATAAAAATAAGCTCCCAGTTTGGCAAATAGATGGCAGAGCGATATTTTTTTCTTTTCAAAATTACCACTTGGTAGCTAATGTTTAAAGCAAATTTAGCACAACTTTCACGTGTTATCTACCATAACTTCATAGAGATGCAAATGCATAACACTAAGGTGCTGTTTGTTTTTTAAGAGGTCTGAAGTCTGAATTCACGTCTAAAAGATAAGAGGTGGAATTTCAGAGAACGATACAAGGTTTTCAGGTCATTTCTTAAAAATAAAACAAACGGTTTAAAGTCTGCAAACCTCTTAATTTCAGACTTCAGAGGTTTTAAGAGAACTTTTAAAAAACAAACTGTCCTTAAGGGTCTGTTTGTTTTGAAAGAATGGAAAGGATTTGGAGGGATTTGGATTTCATATCCATTTCATTCCCGTGTTTGGTTTGCAGGATTGTCTGGATTTGAAATCCTAGGAAATCCCTCAAACATAGGATTTTAAAAACCCACAGGGTTGACTAGGATTTCAAGGGATTTTGTGGAATATGTATATAATAATGTTTAAAGATACATTATAAACATTTGTTTTCTAATAATCAATTAAATAAAAAGTAATTTAAATTATTTTTATAAATCTTTAATATTCTATTTTATTTTTGTAAATAATGGAATTCAAATCCATTCCAAATCCTACAAACCAAACACATAAAATGATTCCAAATCCCCAGATGAAATCCAATCCATGTGGAACACCAAATGAATCACATGGAGAAGGAGATACCTGGGCTTACTGCTATCTCTATTTTCAGGTGCCTGAGGTATCACGTTACCGGCCGATGAGCCCGCAGAAGATGAAGTTTGAACAGTGGAAGTGGACATTAAGCTAGAAGAAGTCTTGATATCGTCCTGCATTGATGCATAGCCTAAACGTGGAATTCTTCGAGTGAAGTATATATTGGGGCATCTTCCCTAGGAACTGAAGGATGAACCTGTGAAGAGCCAACTCCTGAAAGCCTCTGTTTGCGCCTTCTGCTACCATAGCGCATGCTGCTTGCACCAGCCTCATAACTTCTCATAACTTGTTCTTCAAAATCAGAATCAGCATATTCGAATCCTGAGATAACAGATTTACCTCAGCAGAGATAAAATAAAATAAAATAAAGAGTAAATTACATAATTGGTCCCTGTGGTTTACATTATATTGCACTGGTGGTCCCCATTTTGAAATAATTATGGAAAAGGTCCCTGTGGTTACATTCGTTGAACTATTGGTCCCTAGCCCTAAGAGCATCTCCAACAGCATTGCTAAAATAGAAAAAAAATGGATTTTTTTTTCTAAATTGCTCCAATAGCATTGCTAAACCATTTGCTAAAATAGAAAATTTTGAAGTTTTCTCTAAATATAGAGATTTGTCCAAAATCTTTAAATGATGAGAGAGACATTATTTGAATGTATTCCACCGATGACATAATTTATTGTTTAAACATTTTTAAAAAGTTTATTGGATAATAAATATAATGTATATTTTAATAATATAAATGATGATTGATTCTCTAAAATAGCAAAGCTGTTGGAAATCAAAAAATTAAGTTTTAGAGATTTTGATCTTCTATTCTCTATTTCAGAAAAAATATAGCAAAGCTGTTGGAGATGCTCAGCATGTGAAATCTATTGTTAAACATAGGGACCAATAGTGCAATACAGTGTAAACCACAAGGACCAACAGTGCAATATAATGTAAACCACAGGGACCAACAGTGCAATATAATGTAAACCAAAAGGACCTTTTCCATAATTATTTCAAAATAGGGACCAGCAGTGCAATATAGTGTAAACTACAGGGACCAAATATATAATTTACTCAAAGGAAAGGAAACGTGCTACCATGGACAACAGAACATACATGATCAACTTCGGGATCCCCATAGATATGACGGACCGTGACCACAGACCTCATGCTTCTTTCGTCCTCCACCATAGATAAAAGCTCTTGACTGACCAATAAAAATAAAATAACTCAGATTTGAACTGAGATTTGTACAGAAAAGAAGTACGAAAGACTTACAAATAGTCAACAATCATAGCTAAGCCTACAATTTGCCAAATGAATCATACGTGGAAAGGAAAAAATACTTGCACAACAAACAAAAAGATGGTTGAACACCTAACCTAGATGCCAGAAAATGTGGCAGGTAGCTCCAAGCATATAGCTATAAAGCGACAAAAAAACTCAAGTGGTAGCTCCAAGCATATAGCCAGCTTAATCAGCCATTTAGGTTTTAAGTACCTACCATTTTTCAACATATGTAGCAAGGATTTATAGGCTGTTGTCAAATTGGAGAGAATCTTTCAAGTCCTTTATAAGGGTTTATTTAGGAGAATAACCTTCTGATAGTTTTTTTTTAAATGGATAGCCATCTAACAGATGTGGAGGCATATTGTGTTAGGAAGAGGAATTCTAGTATTAGGAAGAACCATTGGTTTGAGGTTTTCAATGTATTTAGCAAGGATTAATACTGTTTTCAAATTGGAAGGAATCTTCCCAATCCTTTGCGAGGGATTATTTAGAAGAATCACCTTCTCAAGCTTTTTTTATATGCATGGCCATCTGACATATTTTGATGCAATATTGTGTTAGAAGAGGTGTTCTTCTATTAGGCAGAGGCAATACTTTAATCTGTCTAAAGGCCGTGCATTTAAAAGAAATTTGTCATAAATTTATTCACCTCAATAACCACTTCCTTTTCCTGGCTAAATGTATCAATGGCTAGAAAACTAACTGTATCAAAATAATATGCATCAAATTTAATTCTCATATAGTCATATGGTTACATAAATTTGAATTTAGTTATATATATATCATACATTCAAATGAACTACTCAAGTGAACCTTTAACCTCTCTTAGGTGATTTAGCACCAAAAGTTCATTTGGTCATCTAGATCCCTTAACGCTTTTTACAAGATGAGAAAATAATAAACCTTGTGGTTGGTTGTCCCATATAATGGAAGCACGGATTTAAGTTATGTAATTCATAGGCTTTAGCAATCAAGCTATTGATGCTGGACGTTAAAACAGATTCTTCTAAAGCATCAGTACTAAGTTCAATATGAATATTGGGTAAAAGAATCTTACTAATATAAGCACAAAGTTTGGATACCACATTGTGGCACAATACACTTAGGTATTGTTTGGTAAAGCAAAAGTAGCTTATAAGCTATCTTATTTTTTGTGTACATGTTTGGATGGACAAAAAGTAGCTTATAAGCTAGCTTTTTGATAAGCTACTTGGAGGTATCTTTTTGGAGCTTTTTGTAGCTTTTCCCAATAATACCCTTCAAAATATTAATTATTATACCCCAATATACCCTTTTTGGTCATTTTACATACCAATAAGCTACTTTTTGCCAAACATAATTTGTTCATAAGCTAGCCTATCAGTCAACAGCTAGCTTGTCAGCTATCAGCTAGCTTTCAGCTAGTTTGCCAAACATAGCCTTAAATGAAAAAGAGATACTTGAATACTTTCATGTTCTATTTCACTAATGTGGCACTTTGTACCTGGCTGGATCTTTCAACACAGTCAACTGCCAACATATTGGGCACTCTTTGCTTCTCTGTGACCTGAAGAAAAAGAACTTCCATCATCAACAACCAGAACGTAAAGCAATCATTATTTGAAGGGAGGAAGAAGGTAGTTGCATCATTATACAACCAATGTCGATAAAAATAGGTCTTACCACTCAAGAATACACTGGAGATGAAACTCATGCTTGCAGGTGGTTACCTGAGTGACAGAAAAAAGAGCATAATGATTAGTAATATAAAGATATGAATTAATAAGATCAAAGGTAAGGTAGCCTAGAATCTAGATATAAATTATATCGGTGAAACTGTTCCACTTGAATGTACCATTAATACCTATTATTTCGAGACCACGTTATAAAGTTTGGCCTTTAGAACGAAGAATTAATTTAGTCCCCAATCCCAACTACGGGCGATACTACCACCAAAACACAATCAAATATTTTCAAAGGTTCATCAATGAGAGTTACTATAACTATGAATTTGATTTTCATAGCCTGACTTAATCACATTAATTAACAGCTACAAGATCAACTATGAACTTGAGACTCCCAAGTGTAATATAGAATGTAGATGAAGAAACAATGAACTTTACGTCTTTGTTTCTCTTGCATTTTGCAGCTTTTATGTTTCAGTAATGTAGTATATTCTCAAATTAAATTGCTATCACTTTTCTTTATAAACATTGCTGTTACTTCACTGTTCATACTAATATATTTACAGCTGATCTCTTAACTCTTACAAATAACATGTAAGTGTTGCATTGGATGCATCTTAAGGACAATCCCTTCCAAGTGTGGTGTGGTCATTTGCTTAAGAAACAATCATTACTTGTTTTTCCCCCTACCACTTGTATGACCACCCATCATGGGACTTGGGAGACTTGTACCCTCCCTGTGGTTGGTATAACATTAAGTCTATTAAATTATGAGAGCATCAGATAATTTTTTTTCTCATCTTGCAACTACTGTGAGCCTCATTACTGTAACATGATGAAGTTGAAAAGGTCGCCATTACTGCCCCACTACCCATGTTTAGAATGTGACACATTAGACCTACTGCGAATGGATTACTTTTGTCTTAGCTCTTCATCTTTTCTCACACCTCCTAGGTGGCATTCATGGGGTAAAATTGCTTCATCGTTATACTTTGAATGTGTTCCATGATCAATGGCGAAAATGCATTTTTGGCATTTCAACACGTCTTCTATGCCGCCAAAGAACCACACCAACTTCTCAAACAACTGTGAAACATGGAATGTTGATGGCACCAACATGCTTCTGAACCCACAACATTGACTAGCTCAGCATGTGGTTCTTGTACCTTTATGGTTATCAATTCAACAAACCTCTAACCAATGATGCTCAAGCCAATCAAATGCTCTTTGACATCCACATTGGCCAGCTCGTTACTGTCAATGGTCATATAATAGTTTTTGATCTCTCATAACAGATCTTCTTTGGGTTCTCCATAGTTGTGAGATCCCTTGTTTTGCGTACACATGGCTTTTAGTTAAAAGACACATTAGAGACCACTTGTCACATACTTATATTTCATAAGGTTCATAAGGCCTTAATATCAATGGTTTATGCCCTATTGCCATAAAGGAAATGCAAGATAACCACGGAGAACACTCATAAAGCCAGAGAAGAATGTGCTTAATAGTTATTGCTTTACATTTTTGTCACTCAAAATAATAACACATGAGCTCCATGCCCCACCCTTCCATGGAAAGCTCTAGATACACAGAACTTCTAGTATCTTGGACCTTCTATATAATTCAAGATAGAGCTAGTACAATGTAGAAATTTCTATAGAGCAAAGTTGTGGAAGCTCAAGGCGCATTTAGGTGCAAAGGGGTCCTGGGGCCTAGGCACGAGCACAAGCCTCAAGGAATGCAAGCGCGTTTTATCAATACACACACATACATACATGAGTTAATCATCACAGTGTTGATATGATATTAAATTCCAAAACAATCACATTTTTAATTAGCTTCATCTTATTCAGTCACTCTCATTACTTTTGTAACCTAAGCATAAACTACAGTTCCTCCCACAATGATTCTTGTCAAAAATGTTCCTGGTTATTCCATCCAAATAGAAGTACCACCATCCATTGGCATACTCATATTTATCTTTCCTCTAAGAAAACAATCACAGATTGTTCCACATCAACATCCTAACACCCATCTTCCAAAAATAATCAACAAGATCAAAGGCATGCCCAATCTATTCTCTCCTTAGCAGATCATACATCCTAATCACAGATCAACCAACACTTTCTCTGAAACCTGCTACCCAAACAAATAGGTAAAAGGTCAAATTCTCCCCAAAGTCCAATATCCATGTAATTCCCAAATCAGCATCATCAACATCATAAAACGACCAATAACTTATTCTGGACTCGTTATAATCAAATGTGATATATATATATATATAACTCATTAAACATGAAAAAATTAGAGAGAATGGCAGAGAGAGAGAGAGCATATATATACAGTAGGAGGATTATGATAAGAGTCGAAAGCCTCGAGACATATACTGCAGACATCCTCTTCTGAAGTGCGATCATCATCATCATAATCAGCAGCAGCAACCTGATGAGTGATGGGATCAGTTGCCATTGATGAAACAGCTTCTACTACTGAATCCATATTTCTAGAGAGAGAAAGAGGAGAGAGAGAGCCCTAGAAAAGAGTTTAGTGTAAGAAAGAGGGCAGAGTCAAGGAAAGGAGTTATGGTGAAAGTAACCCGATTCACACGCACACTTGCTTTGAAAAGTCAACAACACAACAATGGTGGTGGTTGGTGTCTTTGAAGGAGGGTAATAGCACTACTAGTACTATATTCTCTTTTTTCTTCTTCATCATTGATAAAGATATAGATTAAAGGGTCATTTATGAATTTGGATCATATTTTTTTCATGTTTCTTATTATTTGGGTTTTTTTACAAGTACTTACGGAGTGCAATCCACAAGCCTATAAAGTTCGAGTTGTTTTATTAGTATCACATGATATATATGTGTGTATATATATAGATTAATAAAAAAAAGAGTGAGAGAGGGAAAGAGAGTGGGTTGAACGAGATAGGGAACCTGTTCACGGAGCCCGTACCACAAGCCCGTGATGGACGCAGCGCAACCCACAGAAGCCCTCCAGGGATGGCAAAAAAAATCGACGGGAAAAACCGAAACCCAAATAAACAAGCGGGATTCAGGGACATAACGGATGGGAACCCGCTTATTAACGGGGATGGGGACGCGATCACTCGATGATATCCCCGAAAATATCATCGTTTATAACCCCATTACCCAATATATCCCCATTATATCTCCGAATTTATTTTTATTTATGACTATTAGTAAATAATATAGATTTAAACATTAATATTATATAGGGTTAATTACATGGGGATGTATCGAACTTGTCACGTTTTATCATTGTATGTGCCCAACTTTAAAAATTACCAATTAATGTACTGAACTAGCTAGAATTGCCATTGTGTGTAGCCAACCATTGCTAGAATGAGTCGTGAAGCCGCTGTCCAAATTTCACGACGATCCGACGGTTAACGAGGAAAAACGAGCCGATTTCCCACAGCTGCGCAATCATGACAGGGAAATCCGAAAATTTTCCCTTTCTCCCTTCCTTGGTCTAGAACGGTTTCTTGATCAAAACAAGCCAAAATCATGTTTCTACATCATCCATGGTCAAAATCTAACGTTTATAGACACTTAATTTCATAGACTTCAAACCAATTGATGATCAATTGATTATCACTTCCATCCCTTAACCATAACCCAAGAATTACTCAATACTACACCAATTGATTGAGTACAAGCATAAAGATCATACATTTAATGCGAATTACGTAGTCACTACCACAATAGATCCACCGCAAGCCTTCAATTTGATCTCCCTGCTCTCCAATCTCTCAATGCTAACTCTCTCTATCTCTCCCTGACTTCTCAAAACGTGAATGAAACTGAAGGGAGTTAGGGATTATTCCAAGGTTATTTACATGCATCTTACACCTTCCACTTCCAGTATTTACACTCTAGCCCTTCAATCCCTACAATCACAAACCAACTTAATTAATACTAACGGGAATTCGTTAATTACACAAATGAGAAAACGGGGCGTTACAACCCTCCCCACTTACCAGGATTTCGTCCCCCGAAATCGCTCATGCTTGGAATAACTCAGGGTAGTTCCGTCCCATCTCATCCTCAGGTTTCCACGTCCATTCCGAGCCTTTTCTATGCTCCCTCTGAACCATCTCTATCCCAATGTCTTTGTTTCTCAAGACCTAGACTTTCTCTCAAAGACTGCTATCGGTTTCTCCACGTAGTGGAGTCGCTCATTTACCTGAATGTCGTCGATTGATACGTGAACCGACTCGTCTACCAAACACTTCCGTAGCTGCGAAACATGGAAGGTGTTGTGTATCAGACTGAGTTCCAATGGTGACTCTAGTCAGTATGCAACCTTCCCAACCCATGCGACTATCTTGAGTGGTCCGATGAACCTCGGACCTAACTTGCCTCTCCTACAAAAACGAATCGCCCCTTTCCACGCTGACACCTTTAGAAGTACCTTATCTCTCGCATCGACTCTAGGTCTGACAGTCTCTTATCCGCATAGCACCTCTAACGACTCTAAGCAGTTTTCAGTCTGTCACAATCAACTAAACACTCTCCGTCGTCTTCTGGTCAATCTCAGTACTGCCCAACTCTCTCTGACCAACCTCTCCCCAACATATGGGAGTCCTGCACCTCCTCCCGTACAACATCTCATAAGGGGGGCATGCCTATGATGGCATGAAAGCTGTCGTTATATGGGAACTCTATCAACAGCAGATACGCGTCCCAACTGCCTCCAAAAATCAACACACAAGCTCTTAACATGTCCTTGAGAGTCTACATCGTTCTCTCGCTCCGACCGTCAGTCTGTCCACCTTCACCCATATAACACCATGGGTTTTAGGAGTATAACCAACCTTGTAGTCAAATTCCTCGTCACATGCCATCACTTCCAACTAGTAGCTCTAACGGCCGAAGCTTCCCATGTTACCCCTACTGCTCAACCTTCACCCTTAAACACGTCTAACACCTGTCCACATGCTTTACCACATTCCTTTTTCATCTCTAGCCATTAGTAATATCACCTTACGTCTCTGTACTAGCACCCATACACGATCTTAACGTCTTAAAAGGCCATGACTGTCAAGTATTAACTGAACTACTTGACCCTTGGTTCCTTCCTTCTTTAGCTTCTCACTCTGAACTACTTTTCTTGTGTTGTGACTGCTTAGGGCCTGTTTGGTTGGTTTTCCATTAAGTCATGTATGGATAAATTTGTCTGTCTGGATAAATGTATCTGCCTGGATAAATATACACTGTTTTTGTTTGTTGTTCTGAATAAACTGTCTGAATGTCAAAAATGAGTATTTTAGCCCTCATTGTATATTAAGCACTGAATAACAAAACTGTTTGGTAAATGTGCTGAATGGTTGATTCTGAACAATAAATATTATCAATTTAAATACTTCCAAAACAAAAAAGAAAATCATCAAACATAATTAATCACAACAAAATTTAATAAGTACTTATAAATAAGATAGATGAAACCATTGTTTGGATACAAGTTCATTTGCAATAAAATTAACAAGTAAAATGATACGAGTTCAATACAAATAACATAACTTCAAGCATTAGGTACTAGTTGATTTGCAATTTCATCACGCAAAGTAGTCATATATTGCGTACTATTAACACCCCATTGTGTCCCATCTAGTGGCGCTTCCTCCATTTCCAACATCTTCTTCATCATTGGTAAACACAGTCTCCTCGTTGAACTCCATAAATAGTTGATCTTGAATCTTGCATTTTCTTATGAAGTTATGTATAGCAAAACAAGCAATTACCACATTCCTTTGCTTCGTAAACGGAAAAGGAACCATTTGTTTTAAGATTGGAAATCTTGCTTTCAATACACCGTAAGCACGTTCAATTATGTTCCGTAGCTGCGCATGTGCATGATTGAATCGTTCCTCCTTAGATAAAGCACGTCGACAACGAAAATCTGCTAACCAATACCTTGTGTTACGGTATGGAGCTAAAAATCTACGAGCATTGGAATATGCCGCATCACAAAGATAATATTTTCCTACAATTATTATCCAATCATGAAAATATACTTGTTTTAAATTAAAAACTTTCATATATAATTAAAATGGTGTATACCTTCCGATGGAAAAGGAAAACCGGAATTTGGGTTAAATGCGATTTCATTTAGTACTCTAGAATCATGAGCGATGCCTTCCCATCCAGCCCAAACAAATGTGAACATCATGTTGAAATCACATATTCCTAAAACATTCTGATAGCATCGTCCACCTCCTCTTCCTCTATAAGTAGTTTGATGACTTGCAGGCACGATTGCATGTATAAGAGTCTCGTCTAGAGCACCTGTCGCACCCTTTATTCAAATATAAAATATACATATTAAAACCAATACTTTAAACAATGTCTTAAAACAATTTGTGAAGTAAAACTAACACGTACCGGAAATATTTCTCTCAAATGTCTCTGTTGATTTGATATAGTAGTGGTGGTTGTATCCGAAGCCGCGTGACAAATCATTTCTCTTGCAAAGTTCATCATACCTCTTAGAACATCATGGAAACAATTGTGAACAGTTTCTGTCGATCGTTGAAATCTACGTTTGATCACTCTATATCGTTCATTATGTCAAAGCATTGTTAAAAACATTGCCATCTTTTCCTCAACACATACATATCTTCCATCTTTCACCCATCCTTTTTGTTTGGAGTGATCGCATAGTAGTATGTATGCCTCACGAGACATACGCATCAACTCTTGACATTGTATGCTAGGTCCATGCAACAACTCTTGTGTGTATGGATGTCCACTCATTGCCGAAGAGTTGTCACGTACTCTTTCAATTCTTGTTGATGCATTCCTTCGTCGTCTTATATACCAATACAATAGAATGATGAACAAAAGTTCTTATCGACGAGTCAACATATCTAGTTAACATTTTAAATAACATTATAAGCAATATTTTAAACCAACATTATAAGCAATAATAAACCAACATTATATACAACATTATAAGCATTAAAATATCACCATAATATTTCCAAATAAAATGTCACCATATGCATATACAAAGATCACCAAAAGATCAATCAAAAGATCAATCAAAAGATCACCAAAAGATCAACCAAAAGATCACCAAAAAAATCACCAAAAAGATCAAGTATCTCAATGTCATGCGGGCATATACAAAAATCACCAAAAGATCACCAAGAAGACCAAGTTCTCAAAACGAACTACTTGTAACCTTGCTTGTCCCCAACCATCTTAATCCATTTCTTTGCAAACTCTTTAGGAATACCCATCCACGGTTCCCCATTGTCCTTGTCTCCAAGAAGAGACATTGCAATGACATATAATGGGTCTTCTTGCTCCAACTCAAACTCATTAAGCTTTTGGAGACATGCATTGTATGATGGGATCTCCAACTTTTCGGGACTCTCATGCTTGCCTACCAAACCCTTCAAAACAACCATGATATCATCATCTACCGCGGAGGATGGTTGATTGGCCCTTCGGTTGGTTCTTGCATTAGTACGATATGAAGATGCAATATTTGAGGGTTGTGATGTCACAACCTCCACTTCCTCAACGTCGTGAACATGAAAGGGCTCAACACTTGGCTCGGGATCTTTGGATGAAGGCCCAAAGCTCGCAACACCCGTCGACACTCCGCCCTCAAACAATTGGGCACACAAATCAGGAAATGGGAGACTCGTAGTCCTTAACGACTCCACATATCTATTGGAATGTTTTCAAAAAGTTGGACATAAACTTTATAAGTAATTATATAACTAAAATTTAAGTGGAAAGAAAATTAAAACAAGAAATGGACCTTAATCTCCACATCCCATTGCCCAAGTGTTAGGTTAAAGGTGTTTGTTGAAGGATCATAAACATTCCCAGTTTTGTTTTTCAATCTCAACCATGCACCGTATTTTCCTTTCAAGTAATCAAAATGATTGTGGGGATTAACAGTAACGAACAATAGGATTCTCTGAAAGGCGTGTAACACTTTCAGATCGAATCAATTCGGTGGTTCTACCGAATTATTCAATCGGATACAATTCAGAGATTTAGAAATCTGTGTGTGTGTATTTGAGAGAAAAATCGAACCAGAGAGTAAAAATTATGACCAAAATTCTGTTTTTCATATGGAGGGAAAACGGCAGTTTTCTGTTTTTAGCGGGTCAAAACCGGGTCGGATTTATCCACCCGAATTCCAAAAATTAAATTTTCTAAGTTATTTTTTATATAACAACTCAGTGTAAATAAAAAATTTCCAAGCTGGACCCCAGCTCGACCCCAGCCAGCTCGACCCCAGCCAGGGGCTCTGCCCCAGCCAGTGTAAACAACTCAGCTCGACCCCAGCCAGGGGCTCTGCCCCTTGGACCCCGCCAGGGGCTGCCGCCCCTTGGACCCCGCCACCGGGGGCGCTGCCCCCGGACCCCCGTTCCTTAGGGGCTTCGTCCCTAAATCGTAATAAATTCAAATAGGCGTGCGCTCCGCACCTCCAAACCTAAATGAAGTCTTATTACGAGGAAATTGGTCAAACAAGTTAATCCAATTACACTAAAATATCCAACAATGATTTCTCATTTGCTTGCGATCAACATCAAAGTTGTGTACGTCTTTCAAAGTCTCCGCCACTTTGGCCCGCGAAAGTGATTTCAAACTTCCACCCTCCTTCCCATTCAAGGCAATTTCAAGTACACAAGTTTCTAAGAAGGTTTTGACCACATTGACATTCTTCCAGCTGACCCTAGATCTTTTGGTAGGTTGTGAATCGACGGTTTGTTCCATACCTAATGTCATAATAAACTACCCAAGTCAGCCACACAAAAAACATGTACACATAGCAATAATGTTGACAAATATCTTAACAAATAGCAAAAATAGAATTTCCAACAAATAACTATTATAGCACACAGTAACAAACAAATAACTATTATAACAAAAAGAATAGCATTTTTAAACAAAAAGAAGCTAATTAAACAAATGTCAACATAATAACTATTATAACAAATAGTATCAAACAGTAGCAAACATCTAATAAACAAATAACTATTATAACAAAAAATAGCATTTTTAAACAAAAAGAAAAATGAAGCAAAAAGATAAAGCTACAATAGCAAAAAAAAAAAAAGTTGCAACAACAGTAGCAAAAAAAGAAAATCATAAAGAAGATGAAGCAACATCTGGAGATTATACCTTCGCCTGAGCTATGTAGCAACGATATGAGAGACCGGCATGAGGAGCAGCCAGCGTGATCTCCGGCGTGATTTATATATGCGACACCTTCTTCTTGCTTAGGGTTTGAAGGCTTTTGGTGAAAGTGGGCTTTGTGAGATACTGATGTTTTAAAAGGTATATAGGGTATTATTGAGAGTTGAGCGAAATTTGAAGATTGAGGGGCATTATTGGAATAAAATTGTATTTTTGAAAGCTGAGCCTATAAACCCTTATGTTGAAAGCTTAGCGAATAATCCATATTTTCTGGATTAAGCCACTACCAAACACTTCCCTTGAGCTGACCGAATAAGCTCAAAGCTTTATTAAGCCAATTAAGCAACTAACAAACAAGCCCTTAGTCTTATCAACTAACGAGGCTATCATCATCAACTTCACGAAAAGTATCCAAGAGGAACATTATGCATTTTCCGCCCAACGCGTCTGCCACCACGTTGTTTTCTACAGATTACAAAGGATTTCCCAACATAACCATATTTACACATATAAACGCCCTCTGTTCCAAGAACGGAACTGATCCTGCGTTCTCCTCTAACGAGAACGATATTGTCCCCAATACGCCTTGTAAGTGCCTTACATGTTCCTCTTCCGATTTGGAATAGATCAACATATCGTCTATGAACACGATTACTAATCTATCCATCGTTGGTCTGCAACCCGGTTTATCAGGTCCATGAACGCCACCGGTGCGTTCGTTAAGCCAAAGGGCATCACGATGAACTCGAAATTCCCGTATCTAGTCCGAAACGCGGTCTTATGCACGTCCTCATCCCGAAATTTTAGCTGGTGGTACCCTGAGCGAAGATCTATCTTCGAGAACCAAGCGGCTCCCTGAAGCTGATCGAATAGATCATCGATCCTCGACAGCGGGTATCTGTTCTTCACCGTGAGCTTGTTGAGCTCCCAGTAATAGATACACATCCGCATCGATCCATTTTTTTCACAAACATGATAAGGGCTTCCCCAAGGTGAGGTGCTCGGGCGAATGAACCCCTTATCCAAACGCCCCTCTAACTGCTTCGATAACTCTTGCATCTCTGGAGGTGCTAATCGGTACGAAGCCTTGGCTACCGGTGCCGCCCCCGGGACCAAGTCGATCCAAAACTCCACTTGCCTCTCGAAAGGAATGCTAGGCAAGTCATTCGGGAATACATCCAGATATTCACTAACCACTGGCACGTCCGCAACCGTCCTCTTCTTTGCCTCGTCACGACTATCGACCACATACGTCGGGTAACTACTGCCTCCATGAAGAACGTGCTTCCTGGACTTAGCCAAGGTACACGTCTTCGGTAGTCTCCTTTTTTGTCTCCTTCGATAGTCAGTTCTCACCCACTTAGAGTTCGAACTACTACCTGAATCTTCTCGCAGTCAGTGCAAGCTCGGTTCTAAATTAACCAATCTATCCCAACTACTACTTTATCCTTATACACATCACTACACCAACGATACTCCTCGTCCGCTAGTTCTACTTCTAACGGACTCTCTAACTTACCCTGTCACAACGTCCAGCTCCATCCTTGCTTCATCTACTGTCAATTGGTACACACGCCCACGAGTCTTGGGGTATCACTCTTCTTCCTGGCTTCTCCAATTCTAACTCTCTAATACGCGTTGTCTCGTACATCTGATGGAAGTAAATGCACCTTGCCATCACATAAACTCCCGAATCTCAGGCTTCTGGATCCTTGCATACTGATAAATCTTCATCGCTCATTGTCACGTAATCTAGACAAAAGAGCGACTACTCCCAAAAACAAGTCGGTGATTTCATTCACTGACCCCATCGTCTGCGCCATCGATAAGGACTCACTCATGAGCCATTCCACCTCCGATATCCAGCGAGAGCTGGCTACGGGGTCCTCCTGCCCTTCAAAGTGCGGTGGTTGACACGCTGAGAAGTCTTTGTAGCTCGTCGCCCTCGTCTGTCCACCCTGGGATCCTCCCGACTAGGGATGCAAATGGGGCAGGGAATCCCCGCTACCCGTGGAGATCCGACCCGAACGGAGAGAGGAATCCCCGCTTTAGCGGGTAATGGGTCGGGGATGGAGTTTGATTTTCTTACCCGAAGCGGGGACGGGTCGGGGACGGGTATAATGGTATCCGCCCCGTTTAAGACCCGATATATATATATATATTTATATAATATTTATGACATAAGTTATAGCATCCACTCCAATAAATATAAAACTTACAAGTAAGTTTATATAATATATATAGTTGATGATTTTTGCGTTAGTTTTTATCAAACTTAAGGTCGTAATCATCTTTTTGTACTTTGTGGTGTTTGCGAAATGAATTATGGAACTTTTAGTTATTGTGATTCTTGTTTTATGATTCAATTTTTTCAAATTTAATAAAAAAATGAAATTTATTTACTAAACGGGTATCCATTGGGTTCCCCAACCCCGATGGAGATTTTCTTACCCGACTCTGATGGGGATTTGATGGGGCGGGGACGGGGACGGGTACGGGTGTGGATATAAGAAGACGAGGATGGGGATGTGTATTATAGTCCCCGCTACTATCCGCCCCCGTTTGCATCCCTACTCCCGACCCACTAGCCCTATCGGCTATAGCTGCCTCCACCTGACTATGGATCACCTTAGTCAGTTCTTGCTTCATTTGATCAAAAGATCCGGAAGCACATCATGAAGTACCTATCCAACTTTAGCCGTTATCATCTCTCTTAAATCAGGAATTTCTGATTATTCGTTCTCATTCGGTCTCTTGCCTTCACTCCTTGTTTTCACCATACTGATCCGTAAAACATCATGCTTTAGATAGCCAAATCTATCTCCCTTCCCATTCTATCAACTAGCCTGGTTCAACGACCCTTGCTTTATATGTCACCTTACTAACATGCTTTTAGTGATCTATCTATTCTTTCAAGGGCACACACATAGGTCCTAATGTGTACTACCCCAAAAACACAACTTCGTAGGTTCATAGAACTTGTAACTATGTCAATTCCCAACATGCACAGTGTATTTGCAATGATATGGACCCTTATATCATTGTAACTACACCCTACATGCCTAGCCTCGACACCATTACTAAGTCCTTATCCCCGACTCGGTTGTTACACACATGACTCATACGCAAGAGCTTAAAAGCTCGTCTACCAGTTAATCACATAACAAGGTTTAGTGTGCTCACCCCCGTTTTGATGCTTCGATCCGCAATTCAGTCTCACTACCCATTTCTCCTTAAAAACATTCCATTTTGGTTACTTTTATTTAAGAAAACACGAGCATTTAGTTTAAGTTCAAGTATCCAGCACTTGTGAATACTCGAATCCTTTAAACCTAGGCTCTGATACCAACTTGTAACACCCATTTTGCAAAACGACATAAACTTGACAAATAGTAACCAAACACCAACCTTTATCGAAAATAACTTTAATTGCGGAAGCTTTGTCTATTAACATAAAAACCCTTACTTCAAACGACTCAGTTTGTCACAAGATAGAACATAGTCTAAAAGTTTAGAAACCACAACATAGTTATAGAAAACCACACTTTAAACATTTACATGCTAAAACCAAATAAATAGTTCCATCCTTCTAATTCAACATCCTTTCCAAACATCTCCATCTTTACTGAACTGACGGATCTCGGAGCTTCAAACCGTGGCCTTTTCTTTTCCTTTACGGGACGTACTTGACACTAAAAAAATAAACAATAACGGGGTAAGCATAAAGCTTAGTGAGCACACACTTAACTACTTATCATCATGCATACACAATTACAAACACCTAGCAACTACATACATGTAAAACTCCAACCTTCCTTACGTCTCAATACCATCAAGGAAGGATTTAGGACACTGGTACCAGGCCTCTCCAAATTTTCCGTAGGGGTATTACTACCACCATAGGTACTTTCCGTTGTCCCCGAAGGAACGCATACACATAATCACACATGCAACCGTAAACATACATACATAACGATGAGAGTTAAGTAAAGTACTCACCTGTCAAGATGCTAGAAATTCACACACTTCACAAGCTAACACAATCACTTCGAACCACATAACCATTCACAAGCACATAACATATCAAACATAGCCCAAAAAGGCCACTCAAGACTCCATACCGAAACACTAGTCTTAGCCATAGCTAGACTAGTCAAAATACCCTCAAAATCTACCCATCATTATCTCATAACATCCCTAACATAAGCCCAAAGTCAAATCCTGAAAATGGTCGCAAACGCAAAAAGTGAAAAATCACTCAATGAGTTGCGCGACCCATTCCCGCGACCTCAAGTCGCGGGGCCAGGTCGCGGGCTTTTCCAGCCTGCACACTCACGCGACCTGTTTCGAAATTCATGCCAAAAACCCAAATTCATCCAATTAACCATTACAACAAGTTTATACACACACTAGGGTCGATATCCATCGATTACTTGCAACCAATTCGACCCGAAACACGAAAATTGATGATACCGTGACCATCTTTCAACATCCAAACCCTAACCATAAACTCTACGAAGCCAAACACAATCTAAACAATTAAAGGGGTTTATAATCATACCTTATGAGTAATTCCAACTCAGTACTTGATTCTCCGTGGGTTTCCTTCGAGAATCGCACGCACACACCACCTAAATCTTCAAAACACCAAAATTCGACTTTCTGGAAATTCCAGTCCACTTCGGCCATTTACTGCTCCTTACTGGAGCCTCCGATGCTCGATCCCTCCAGTCAGATCGAAGAACAATGAGTCATGAAGCCGCTGTCCAAATTTCACGATGATCCGACGGTTAACGATGGACAACGATCCGATTTCCCACAGCCGTGCAATCCTGACGGGAAATCCAAAAATTTTCCCTTTCTCTCTTCTCTTGCTCTAGAACGGTTTCTTGATCAAAACATGCCAAAATCATGTTTCTACATCATCCATGGTCAAAATCTAATGTTTATAGACACTTAATTTCATAGACTTCAAACCAATTGATGATTAGTTGATCATCATTTCCAACCCTTAACTCTAACCCAAGAATTACTCAATACTACACCAATTGATTGAGTACAAGCATAAACATCATACCTTTAATGCGAATTACGTAGTCATTACCACAATAGATCCACCTCAAGCCTTCAATTTGATCTCCTTGCTCTCCAATCTCTCAATCGCCAACTTTCTCTCTCTCCCTGACTTCTCAAAACGTGAATGAAACCAAAGGAAGTTAGGGCTTATTCCAAGGTTATTAACATGCCTCTTACACCTTTCACTTCCAGTATTTACACTCTTGTCCTTCAATCCCTACAATCACAAACCAACTTAATTAATATTAACGGGAATCCGTTAATTATACAAATGAGAAAACTAGGCTTTACAAAAAAGGGACAAAACATTAAAAATAATTAATGTAATTCAAATGATTACTACTAAGTATAGCTAGATATTTAAATAACAACATCTATAAAGACACCTCTTTATAAATTATAGACCTATAAATTACTTTTTGACTTATAATTAAGAGGCTTTGGAAATATAAACATCATTAATTTCTCATCTCATTAAATAAGTAATCATTAAATTTCTATATTGATGATAATAACTTTTAGACAAATTAGTTTTATTTTCATTCTCACTCATTAATATTGAAATATTATATTATATATGTTTATGTAAAGTAGAAAATTTAAATATAAAATAATATCACCCCATTATATCACACTACTATAATTTATTTAATTTTCACTTATATATTATACTCCTTTCTTTAAATAATAATCATTTAATATTTCTAATTTTAATATAAATGAAATAAATAGCATAATGGTAGTGGTGTAATGAAAATTTATATAAATTAAATAGGTTTATTGTAAAAATTGTATATTTTGAAACTTCAAGCAAATTTAAAAATTGATTTGAAATATGTTGTAAAGTGAATTAGAATACAAAGATTGGTTATTTTCTATCAAGATGAATGTTCATAAAAATTAACATGATAGTTGAAAATAGAAATTTATAATATTATTATATAAGAAAATTCAGTTTGATGGTAGTTTGTGTATTTTATTATTAATGTTTTAAAATCCAGATAACAGAAAAAATTATAATGACGGTAAACATAATAGTAATAACAAAGTTGAATAATAATAATATTATGTTTATTTAGAAAACTAAAAATTTAAAATAAAATATGAATATAATAATATAATGATTATTAATAAATAATAGTAATGGTAACTTTCTATTATTAAAGATAATATATAAAAAAATATAATAATAGTGACTAGTAAAAAAAAGTAATAAAGTAACGATGACTAATAAATGAAATAAGTGAAATTAGTTATAATTAACTAATGATTACATATAGATAAGTGTCTAAATAGTAGTTAGATAGCTTCCTTGATAGAATCACCCTTATAAGTTCAACTCTAATGATTATTTTTGGAAGAAGATATTTACACCCTACGGTATATGATAGTTACACCTCTCTATCCTATGTAGTTATTACTTTTATTCTTGATTTTCTAACCTAACTATACGTTAACTTAATATAGCAATCATTTGTTTTATTGAAGTTATTACTTATTTAATTATTTGTTTTTAACATTAATACTTATAAAGTAATAATTTAATCTATGATTTGGATTTAATATCAATATAAAGATAACTAAATCACTGAACCCTTTACGCAATTTTAGCACTTTGGACCACCCAACTTCTTCTAACCCTCGTCGACCTCATAAGTCTTTTAAAAAATCTCGCGTTCCTCGCTCTTCCCCGCACCCCAAAATCCCGTTTCCGCTCAAGTCAATTTCAATTCTTAGCAATCCCAAACGAAGATCGAACATGGTCGGTTCCCCTGTTCTTTCATCCTCATCTGCGAATATTTCAAGACCTTTGGATGGTGCTTCCTCCTACTCGATTGATCTCAATCGTGATCTCTCTAGGGCACCAGAAGACACCAGCAATGTTAGAAGCAGTACCATTCACCAAGCTTCAGGGTCACGGATTCTGCCGATTTGTCTACGAAAGTTAGAAACACCATGGAAATTGGCCAGATGGCCAGCTGCGATGACGAGCTACGTAAGCTTATCTCTAAAACATGTGATGTAAATGTTGATAAATGAAGATCCTCTCAATTAACTCCAGAGGAGTTGCTTCAGAGTCGAAGCAAGACTGGATAAAAAACTTATGTTTAAACAATAAGGTGCTCTTTCTTGGAATTTAAAAGACTTCTGTTTCATCCTCGAACGACGTTTTAATCAGATCGATTTAGGGGAACAGATGCTACGACATCGAATTCGTGGAGGTAAGAGGTCGATCGGGGGTATCTTTTCTATTAGGGACCTTGCTTGTTTTGCAAAAACAGACGTTATTCGTATCGAAGGTTTTCTGGCTATCCTGGGTAACTGAATTGGTTTACCAAGCAAATGTGGATTCGTCAATATTTATGCCCCTCGGAATCTTAGCTGCAAAAAAAAAAGATTATGGGCAAATGTGGCGGGCCTCCTTAACGCAAATTCAAATGTTTTTTGGATTGTTTTTGGCGACTTTAACGAGGTCAGGTCTAGAGAGGAATGAGTTTTGATTGACAAAAATTGAGTAAGCTTGATCGATTATTCGTGTCTCACAACTTTTTTTCGCTCTGGCCTAATCCCTTCGTTGAGATTTTCCCAAGATTTCTCTCTGAAGTTTGCCCTCTTCTTTTTAACACCCAAGCCGTTGATTTTGGTCCGTCTTACTTTAAATTCTACAATTCTTGGATTGGCGAAGCAAACTTCTCAGATCTTATTCTGAACTCTTGGCACGATGTCAACCAAACTCTAGCCTCTTTCCGACTAGAATTTTCTTGTTGAAGCTGAAGAAGGCTAAAAGCAGCATAAAAAATTGGAGGTCGAATTCAAAAAAGACAAAATACAGGGATCTTGCTGATCTTAAAAAGAAGATGGAATGTATTGATTTGAAAAATGAAAATATTGGCATCTCCCCTATGGAAATTAGACAATGGCAGGAGACTCTCATTCAAATTAATGTGATTGAGAGAACCAACAAGCTCGATCTCAAACAACGAGCGAGGGTGAAATGGACAATTGACGGTGATGAGAACTCACGATTTTTCCACGGTATCATTAACAGGAATAGAAGGAGTAACTTCATTCATGGGTTGTCCATTAACGGTTCTTGGGTGACAGATCCTCACACCATTAAACAGGCAGCTTACAACTTATTCGCTAATAAATTTTCTAACAGCTCCGCCACCCGTCCTTCTTTTTGCAATAACAATTTTAAGAAGCTTTCCCCTGAGCAAGCTTCCTTTCTTGAACAGCCATTCCTGAAGATGAAATAAAGGGTGCGGTTTGGGATTGTGGATCGGATAAGGCTCCCAAGCCAAACGGTTTCTCTTTCGGCTTCTTAAAACATTATTGGGGCATAATTAAAGGCGATCTCATCGCAGCTGTAAAACACTTTGAAGCAACGGGCTCCTTTGATAAAGGATGCAATTATTCTTTTATCGCTCTCATTCCCAAAAACAGCTCCCCCTTATCTCTGCATGAATATAGACCGATAAGTTTGTTGGGTTGTCTTTATAAGACCGTGGCAAAGGTTCTGGCTAACAAAGTAAAAATGGTGATCGGTGCGCTAATCGGAGATGAGCAAACTGCTTTTTATCAAGGAGAGATGTATCCTGGGCGAACCTCTCATTATCAGTGAAATTCTTTCCTGGGCGAAAAAAACAAAGAAAAAAATTTTGTTCTTTAAGATTGACTTCGACAAGGCCTTCAACTCCTTGAGTTGGAAGTTTCTAGACGAGATTTTAGCTCAAATGAATTTCGGAAGAAAGTGGAGACAATTGATCCAAGGATGCTTAAAGTCTGCTTTGGTTTCCGTTTTAATAAATAAGAGTTCGACGAAAGAATTCCCGATGGGAAGAGGAATCAGACAGGGCGATCCATTGGCCCCTTTCTTGTTTATTATTGCTGTCGAGGGCCTTAATATCGCTATGAAAGAGGCCTGTGGTCTGGGAATTTTTAAAGGAGTCAATCTTCCTAACTCGGGTCCTTTAATCTCCCACTTACAGTTTGCACACAACACGGTGTTCTTGGGAGAATGGTCTAGCGCTAATCTCTCAAACTTAATCAGGATCATGCGATGCTTTCATTTGTCTTCCAAGCTGAAGATCAACCTCAGCAAAAGCAACCTTCTGGGTATAGGGATCGACTTCGAAGACATGACCCGTCTTGCCAATTGTTTCCACTGTAAACCAAGTAATTTTCCCATTAATTACCTTGATTTGCCTCTAGGCTGCTCTATGAACAAAGCTGAATCTTAGGAACCAATCATTAATAAATTCACCTCTAAAGTCTCCAAATGGAAGTCTCATTCGTTATCGCACTGTAGCCGACTTGTTATATTAAAATCGGTTCTTGGAAGTTTACGGATCTATTTATTCTCTAAGAAAAGTCCTTAAATCCCGTGAGAGCATCTCACTTGCCCACTTTGCAACAACTTCGATGAGAATGAAGAACATCTTTTCAGGGACTGCACCTTTTCAAACACCATCCTAAAAGAGGTTTGTCAATGGTGGAACATCGATGCTAAAATAATTTATAATCGCCCTCTTTTATTTGATTGGGCAGATGCTCTCAACTTCAAAGGAGACAAAAAAAGGTGTTTAACGGGGTCTTATATACCTGCTTTTGGGTAATCTGGAAAGCTAGAAACGACAAGATTTTTCGGACCTCCCGCGCCAGACAGATAAGTGTCTTTTTACTGAAATCAAGGCCCAATCTTTTTATTGGTTCAAGTACAGGGGAGAAATTTGGAATGCGCTTATGTGGAGTCCCTGGTGCAGTAATCCTGATAGCTTGGTTTAATTCTTGTTGGTGTTAGTGGCATCTATTTAGGCTTGTTCTTGTTTTGGTTTCTTTGCTTTTCTTTTAGTTCGTTTTTTCTCTTGTACTTCTTTCTTCTAGCGTCTTGCTAGTGCTCTAATAAATTTGGGTTCGCTTGTCGGGGTGATGGCTTTGCCGAAGCCCTTTCTTGCGTGTCCCTTTATTGCCGTTCAAAAAAAAACTAAATCCTTTCTTGCGTGTCCCTTTAATAATTCAACCAAATAATTGATATTATATATGCACATATTTTTTAATCAAAATTATAAATTACAAAAATATATTAACAAAATAATATTATTTTTAAAGAAACAATTACACGATTTTCCCTTGAAAATCCTTTATAACTTTAAGAACCAAATTTTATTATGTACAAAATTTACCAATATGTACATAATTATATATATATAGTATTGGAACGGATTAATTGTATTATGCATAAGGCTATATAAAATAGAGAAAATAATTTTGGTAGCCATTGGAAAATACACGAAATCGGATTTAGCCACTCTCTCCGACGTATTCGCGAAATAGCCCACTGAGTCGCCCCAGGCCAAGTCGCCGGAGGCGACTCCCCATTTTCCGGCAAAAAACGGCGTTTCCGACCAACTTTGTCACCGACGGCGAGCAAGTCGCCTCACACACAGTCGCCGCCGGCGACTTGCCTATATTTTCAATTTAGACCCTGAACTTCAAGTTTGGAAATTTGACGGATTTGGTCCCTGGACTAAGTCGCCCCGGCATAAGTCGCCCCGGCATAAGTCGCCGGAGGCGACTTTGACCTGCTTTGACCGACACGTGTCGGCTCCCAGTGCACCAAGACAAACCCTAGTCGCCGGAGATGAGTCGCCTCCGGCGACTTTCACTATAAACCTGATTTTTCCATCTTTTAAAACCTCACCCTCTCACTCTCATTTCCCTATCTCTTTTACTCTCTTTCACTATATCTCTTTCATCCTCTTCCACTCTTCTTTCTATCTTCTCTCAAACTCTCTACTTTTTTCTATGGCTTCTTCCTCAAACCCACGTCAAGGTTCTCAAATAATGCCAAGAAGGGTTAGAGAAACGCTGGAAAAGACTGTTAGTAATTATATGCAGAAGTTGACAAACCAGACTACACATCCAATGTTATAAGACACTTGAGGGTCACACTTGTGAGGCCTGTAAAACGAACAAGTAAAATAACTCCAGTATAGAGAGAAAAGATTTATAATAGTCAATTATAAATCTATTGGGTGTTTTCTGTAAGAAACTCCAAAGTTAAAGGTTTCTAATATTAATTAAACAGGGATTATATATTTATTAGTTAAATAAATATATAACTGGTTTTAATTAATATTTGTTATATATGGTAAATATATATATATTAGTTAAATATATATATGGTAATTATCCTGACTAATATATTAGTTGTATATATGGAAATAATCTTTCTTGGTGAAGAAGAAAGATTTATTTATGGATAATTATAGAAAAAGGAAACTGAATATGATACAGATTGTGTTTATTCAGTTATATATATATCCAGCTATGGTTAAACCTTTTTCATTCATTCATTGATTCCAATAATCAATTCCCACAACCATAAAAACCTAGAATCTCTCTCTCTCTCTCCCTCGTAATCGACGCCAACAATCAAGCCGAAGGAAGTTCGGAGTTTGTTCGGGTATTCGGGAATTCGGAGTTGTTGATCGGCTAGAAGATCCGTTCGTAAGGTTCATCACGGGTGGATCAAGCTCAAGCAATTCAGGTAAGCTTTCTAAACCCCGGATTATATGACTGTTTAGATAAACAATAAAAGATCATGTGCTTTCGGGTTTTTTACACATTTATGCTTCCGCTGATCAAACCAGTTTGGTTTGATATTCGAATTAACAGTTTGTTTTTCGAACCGTGACTCGAACCAGTTTGGTCCGAGATCCACCAAAAACCCAACAGTGGTATCAGAGCCATTGGTTTTTCTTATTGTTTATCTCGTTTCTGTTTGTATAAAGTTTTAATCTTTATCAGTTTTGGGTAAGGATTAAATCTTTATCTGTTTGTATAAAGCTTTAACTTTTATCAGTTTGCTTAAAAGATTAAATCTTTATCTGTTTTAAGTTTTATCAGTTTGCTAAATTTTATCTGTTTATGTATAGAATTATTTTATCTGATAATCCTGAATTTTATCTGTTTATGTATAAAATTGTTTTATCTGATAAACCTGATTTTATCTGTTTGCATAAAATTGCTTTATCTGATAATTGATAAGATTCGTTAAAATTTTTGTTTTAAGTTTATCGCAAAGATTTCCATAAGAAACCACGAACCATGACCCGATCGTCAGATAACAATGTTCTGAACCGCGGCTGAACCACCAGTTCGGTGGTGGCCATGGTGATTGGCGGTGGCATCGAAAGCCACGGTGGTGGCGGTAATAATCGATGGCCGAGACCGACCGCCGCTGGCTGCCTCACGGCCGTGCCTAGCGGCGGTGGTGGTCGTTTCTGTTTAAAGCCAAAACCACCAGAAACCACCAGTTCGGTGGTGGCCACGGTAATCGGGGGTGGCGGTGTGTTCGTCAATTGGCGAGAACCAACCGCCGAGCCGCTAGGCTGCCTCACGGCCGTGCCTAGCGGCGGCGATGGTCGTTTTTGATCAAAACCGCAACCACCGAGAGTTACAACGGTGGCGGCGGTGAGCGGTGATGGTTGGATCGCCACCACGATACGGTGGCTGTGGCTCTCAAGTCGAAACCACCAGATTGGTGGTGCGCCAAGTGGACCGCGACCACCAGAAGCCGCATCCGTGGCGGTGGTGAGCGGTAGTGGTCAACGGCGGTGGCGGTAATTTGGTGACGGCGGCGTGGCGGCAGGAGCGATCGCCACTGGCTATGCGCCGTTTTGGCGTGTGGTGACACAACCGCATCAATTACGGTGATGGGGGCCGTGGTTATTGGCGACGGTGGTGACGATGGTGGTTATCGGCAACCGCCGGCCGCTAGTTCAATGGCGGCAGTGGCGTGGGGTTGTTCGATCGACAGCCAAGGCAAACGGTGGTGGCTATTTGCTGTCATCGTCGCCGACCACCCAGCCCCGTGGTGGTGGCGGTGGTCCATGGTGGCTGTGATTAGTCACCGGCCGAAGACGAGGACGGCGGCTGTTCTGCCGTCGTCGATCGCGGAGCGGTGGCGGTGTGGTGCGCGGCTGTCGTCTCCGGTGAATGACGATGGTGGCACTTTGGTGTTACCAATTGTCACCGAGTTTGCGGTAATCAAGCCCAAAACTTATCGTTTTTCGATAATGGGCTTAACCATGGACTTTTGGGCCACGTTATAGGCCCAATTAGGTTTATCGGGTTTTAGGCTTTTTCCCAAGACTAATTTCATAAAATTGATTTAAGGGATTTAATTCTTAACAAATTTATAAAATTGTGTTTTATTAAACCAAGTTGTTTTGACCCGTTTTGGTCAAATTGGCCCGATGTCTTTTTCGACTGTCTGATCGAATAAATGACACGGTTCACGGGCCAGTGTTTAATGTTTTGACAAGTTCGTTCGGAACGGTTGGTTTAAACAAGATAATTAAAAGCGAGTATTTTAGAAAAATTGGTTGTGTTTTATGAAAAAGGATTTATAGTATATAAATCTTGGAGATTTTATAAAAGATCAATTTTCAGATTTAAAATATCAGTTTTGGTTTATAAAACAGTTTGTTTTATAAATCAGTTAATTCCATGGTTTATGATAAACAGAATAATTTTAACGGATCTAGGATTGTTTAATGTTTTATATACTTTATTGCTCTATATAAAACTTGCGTGGTTAAATGTTAATATATATATCTGCTTAGTATATATATATATAGTAATTATAGAGATTGCCAATTTAGACGCTTAATCTATTTGGAGAAACCTGCGTGACACTTTCAACCCTGGAAACTTGCAAAATGACCTTTAGGATAGATTTTTCTTTTTCTTTTCCCGGAGTTCCGTCAAGAGATGCCGAGGCCAGTGGGAGCTACGCAAGGAGATCGGAGCCACGCGGGGAAAACGGAGGAAAATAGTTTTAGGACAATTTTGGTCCTTTAGGAATTAATTGGCAAATCAATAATTGCTTGTTTTTGTTTCTTTAACTGCATGATTGTGATTATTATGCTTGCTCGTGATTATTGATATTACATGCTTAGGTTTTATCAAATGTTTTTTAAAATTAGGTCTTATTTTATAAAACTAGTTATATCACGAGGTTGGTTTTAAAAACCTAAAATTACCATTTTATGAACATTTTTAGATGGTAAAATTATTTTTAAAACCATTATAAGATTGTTTTCTTATAAGAGGCATGCTTTTAAAACAGTTAGTTTTATTAGCAAGTAAGTTTTAGAACAGTTAGTTTTAAACATCGGTTGTTTCTTAAAACAGTTAGTTTTAGAACAACAAATGCCTTTAAGACAATCAGCTTTTAATAGCGATTTTAAAATACTGGAAATTTAAAGTTTTTCAAAAACTTAGTTAAAACCCATAAAATCATAGATCAGTAGTGCAACCCATTTGTGGACACCTTTGGCGTAAGGTACGTTGGGGCTCGAAGGAGTCGAACCTTTAGCACCCACGTTCAAACCCCAAACTGAAGGGGATGAAAAGACTCTGCGATATCGGGTGGTACCGACCAGAGTACATCCAGTTCAAAATGGTAAGATCTATTTTGGTAATTGTTACAATTCACCGGGTGGTACCGGGCCAAAGAGCACTAAGAGGGACTAAAACATGTACGGTTTTATCCGATGTCCCGAAAAGATCTAGGAGTCATGTCAGTTAGATATGATTGGTAAAAGTCCTTACCTACCGAAATAGTACGGGCCTGGTGGGGCGTGAGCAAACCGCGCATCAGGACGTATGAAATAAGGATCCTAGTCCGATAATTATCATTTTAGGGTTTATTGATATTTATTCGGAATCGTTTATTCAAAGGTACTAAAACCAAGTTTTTAAATGTGTAGATGGCAAACACGGTTACCAACACCAATAACCTTTCTCTTCGCTCGATCCTAGAAAAGGACAAACTCACTGGTCCAAATTTTCTTGACTGGGAGCGCAATCTCCAGATTGTGCTCAGGCACGAGAGAAAGTGGTATGTCCTAGAAGAACCTCTAGGTGAAGCCCCACCAGCAAATGCCAGTACGGCAATCAGAAATGCTTATCAAAAGCGTTCGGATGATTTGCTGGATGTTGGCTGCTTGATGCTTGCGACTATGAGCCCAGAACTACAAACAGGGCTCATGAACACTAATGCTTACGACATGATCCGCCAGTTGAGGGACATGTTTCAAACGCAAGCTCGCACAGAGCGTTATGATGCCACGAGGGCTCTAAACGCGTGCAAAATGGCCAAGGGGACCTCTGTCAGTGCCCACGTTATGAAAATGAAGAGGCTACTTGACCACCTAGAGAGGTTAGGTCACCCAGTTCCGTTGCAGTTGGCAACGGATACCATACTCAATTCGTTGTCCGATGATTACAAGCAGTTCGTGATGAATTTTAACATGAACAACATGGAAAGGAGCATAGCTGAATTGCACTCCATGTTAAAAACTGCTGAACAAAGTATGGGGACGGGGACCAAGACCAAAGATGTTCTGATGGTCAGGGATGGAGGAGTGAAGAAGAAAAGAGGGCAAAGGAACACCAGCAAGGGCAAGGACCAGGTTCAGGTCAGCCAGAGTGTACCAAAGGCCGTTGACAATAGAAAGGGCAAGGGCAAGGGCAAAAAGGTCAAAGTCAACAAAGCGAAGGCCGAGAATCGATGCTTTACGTGTCATGAGGTCGGACATTGGAGACACAATTGCCCGAAGCGTCATGAAACAGGTATAAACACCTAGGACGTTTTATGACTGCTTCAGTTTATCATTACTACTTGTTAGTTTACAAGTTAACTGACACCTAGAGCAAATGTATGATTGCAGGTGATCAGGAGAAATGAAGTGCCCGGGTCCTGAGGATCAGACAAGATTTCTTTTAGATATTATCAAGACATTTTAAGATTATTTTAAAACATTTTATTTTGGATAGTTTTGAAATATTGGTTGTTTTTAAATTTATGGGATTTTGGTATTTTAAATTTAAAATTATTGTCTTGATTTATATATATCTAATTTTGCTTTGAACCTAAGTCAAGATAGACTTGATTCAATTTGTTGATCCTAGATATTGTCTACCACACTAACAAATATACTTCAAATTTTAGTAATTCGAAGTAAATATATGAAAACTGTCAAAAACACACGAAGTACTATTTTATAGGAATGTGTTTTTGGAATAAAACATTTACGAGTAATATGATTATAACAAGTATATTGTAGTCAAGTTCAAATTACTCATATGTTTTAAAAAGGGGAATTTAGGATATTATCACAGATGACGTTGATAATATCAGTACTTATAAAACTAGTAAATTCCAAGTTTTGGAATTAGGGATCTAATAAGATCCAGTTAAGTTTTATGAATAGTAAAATTCAAGTTTATAGTATCAAACTTATTACTTAAAATAAAATTGACTAAATAGTCAAGTCTTGACTGAGTCAATAAAGTGTCAAATTTAAGTAATAGTCAGTTTTCATATAGGTTAGTGGGAGCCCAATTTATTCTCTATCTATGCTTCCGATAAAGAATAAAAGTTATATTATTGATTTGTATTTCTAGGAATTCATAATCCAGAGAGGATAAGAATTCATGAGAAATATGATCTATTCTTTTAAGTCAAAAGGGTTAGATCAAGAGTTTCAAAGTCTCGAAACAATAAAGTCAAAGTTTTGACTTTAAGAAAATCAATAATTATATGTGTTGTAATAAAGATATTCAAGTATCCCTTTTAGACCATCAAGTGTTGTAGAACACTAGGATAAATTTCCTGGAATTTACCAGTTTGGTAAATGGAAATTTTGTCAGATTTCAGGTAGAAATCTTTATCTACACAGCAACTAAGGAAAGTTGCGGAGTTGACTTTACATATTCAAGAAACTTGGAGTTGTTCCAGTATCTCCAAGATTTAGGCAATATGGTAAAGAAAAGTCTAGATTTTGTTTAAATGTGTTTGCAAAACAAAACTAGCAGAACCAAGTTAAAAATTATTATTTAATAACTTGCGTTGTTTTGGTTGTTTCTTTGATTAGGATGGTAAACACTAATCGAAGGGTTTAAATTGAAGGAAGGTGATACTTCATTTAAACCAAGTATAAAGTACACATTGAATAGACACCATAAAAGCAACTTAGAAATGCTATTAATTTTGTTATTATTACAGAGTGGAATATGGACTATACAAAATTAGTTTCTCTGTTTCTTTTATACTTAGCATGTTTTTGATCCGGGAATAAAACTAGTCTAAGTTTTATTTGAAATTATCCGTGACAACTTATCAAGGTGGGAACCTGATAGGGTTTTAAAGTCATCGTGAGTTTTTGGGTAGTTATAAAACAGAGTAACAGCTACAAGCAATGTAGACCAAAAAACTGCACGGATATTCGATAGAGCAGCGAATATCGGATGTGATCCGCTGGTTGAGATTACTTCATGGATTTTGTCATAAGTAAATCTCACAGTAGGTTGTCCTCAATACCTGAGGTATCTGGTTTGGAATCACGGGGACTACTGGATACTTAGTACGTTCTAACATCACACCGTAACAGGGTGGTCATACGGGGCGTAACTAGATTCAGTGGAAGTCGTGGTGACAAATGCAGATATGCAAGATGGGATTTGCACCTCTTCTATGAAGAGAGATATTTCCGGGCCCCTTGACTGACTACAAGAACTGATGAAGTGCATGGCCATGCCCAAACGAACTGATTTGTTCTTTGTCGTTTACCAATCAGTTGGAAGTCGGATAGTCATGAACATAATCTTGAGTATTCTGAGTTGACTGTATCCATGCTCGTACTCAAAATTGAAATATCGTGTTGCAAAAGGAAAAGCCTAGTTATACCCGATTTATGAACAGTGTGTTTCATAAATGTTATTCTCTTTAAGGGACATTTTATCACCTACCTGGGTATAAGAGTGCTTATAACCTGGTTAGCCTAAGTGCCTGTCTAGGGGCCTCCTTAGGTCCGTGTGGTCAAGCCGGTATTGCCAACTTGCACAAGTGGGAGTCTGTTAGTAATTATGTGCAGAAGTTGACAAACCAGACTACACATCCAATGTTATAAGACACTTGAGGGTCACACTTGTGAGGCCTGTAAAACGAACAAGTAAAATAACTCCAGTATAGAGAGAAAAGATTTATAATAGTCAATTATAAATCTATTGGGTGTTTTCTGTAAGAAACTCCAAAGTTAAAGGTTTCTAATATTAATTAAACAGGGATTATATATTTATTAGTTAAATAAATATATAACTGGTTTTAATTAATATTTGTTATATATGGTAAATATATATATTAGTTAAATATATATATGGTAATTATCCTGACTAATATATTAGTTGTATATATGGAAATAATCTTTCTTGGTGAAGAAGAAAGATTTATTTATGGATAATTATAGAAAAAGGAAACTGAATATGATACAGATTGTGTTTATTCAGTTATATATATATCCAGCTATGGTTAAACCTTTTTCATTCATTCATTGATTCCAATAATCAATTCCCACAACCATAGAAACCTAGAATCTCTCTCTCTCTCTCTCTCCCTCGTAATCGACGCCAACAATCAAGCCGAAGGAAGTTCGGAGTTTGTTCGGGTATTCGGGAATTCGGAGTTGTTGATCGGCTAGAAGATCCGTTCGTAAGGTTCATCACGGGTGGATCAAGCTCAAGCAATTCAGGTAAGCTTTCTAAACCCCGGATTATATGACTGTTTAGATAAACAATAAAAGATCATGTGCTTTCGGGTTTTTTACACATTTATGCTTCCGCTGATCAAACCAGTTTGGTTTGATATTCGAATTAACAGTTTGTTTTTCGAACCGTGACTCGAACCAGTTTGGTCCGAGATCCACCAAAAACCCAACAAAGACTATCGAGGAGATGGAAGAACTAGAAGCACGCAAGCAGCTACTAAAGACGCAGAAACGGGATCTCCAGAAAATCATCGACGAGAAGAATGAGCTGATAAGGTCGACGAGGAACAACGTTCGAGCGGAACAAGGCAAAGTGGATCTCATAGACGCTGAGTTCCCCCTGATTGAGGAAGAGCTCAAAGACAAGTTCATCTTGGTTGCGCACCTTAAGGGAATGTATCCGGAGGATAATTAGGAAAGTATTATGTATTTCCTCCAAGTTATTTGCTGCATTTTCTTTTATGATGTGTTTGTGTTTTATTTGTGTATCGGTTGTTTGAAAACCCGGTTTTTATGTAGTAGTTTATGTTGTTTGTGTTAAATGTTTGTGGTTTTTTTTAATGTGTTAAATGTAGTTTTTTAACGTCTTGAATGTTAACTTTAATGTCTAGATTATTTAACGTTTAAATTATATTAGGTACATACATAATAAATTATAAATAATTTTAGAATAAAAACATATAATGTTGATATTTCTTTAAAGAAAAAATATCAGTAATAAAATCATAGAAAATAAACATAAAATATTGAGATATGATGTGTCACACTAAATAGATATGTTTTATTAATGCAACGCAACTGCTCTAAAAGGTACACACTTAGCTAATTAAACTGGAAATCTTGGTAAAGACTATCGCTTCTGATAGTTCCGTGTGGCTCTAGCATGGATTGTTGACTGCTTCCGCTAGACGCTGGAAACAATGGACATGTATCACTCTTATGTCCGTGATCGCCACACCTAGGGCACCTCCTTAGAGAACTACCTTCACCACGAGATGGGCGACGAGCATTGACATTCGGTCTTCCGACCCGTCTCTTTTTTATTATCGGTGGACGAACGGATTGAAGAGGGGTGTCGGGAAACTGCCACGTTTCAGGAGGACCGACAGGTTTAATTACCCCAATGTATGTTGCCTTGTAATTTTCGGCCTTGAAATAAGACACATCAACCAAAGAGTACACATCCCGTCTTTTAGTCTTTTTTGCAACAGCGATGGCATGACCGCAAGGCAAACCGGACAACTGCCATTGTCGACATTCACAAATATGTTGATGCATGTCCACGTTTGTGTTCCTGCCACCGTCGTGTACCTCCCATACGTTGTAGCCAATCCCAAGAACAGTCCATGTAACGGACTTTCCAACCCTCTTCCAGATCTTATGTTGAGCCCATTCGGTAAGTGGGTGATCCAAGCTATCTAGAAAATAAATAAATAACATACAAATATATAAAAGGGTATACAAAAATAACAAACATAAAAGTGTCATTTAAAATTGATTAATAAAAGTTGCTAAACCTGCTTTAGCTCGACGAATGAAGTACCACTCTTGTTGGAATGCTCTAAAATATTCGATCAGTCCGACGATAGGCAACCTGCGTGCAAACCTGGACATAGCGTTTATTGACTCAGCACTATTGGAGGTCATTATGTTGTACCGAATGCCAGGAAAATAGACCATTGACAATCTTTCCACCCCAACCTCCTCCATCAATCGGGCACCGTCAGGTATGGAGACTCGAAGGATATTCATCAATCGGTCAAACACATACGTCGTGTAGGCCTTGCATGCCTTCCAGTATGGGGTCTTGAAAACTTTTATTCGGGCATCCCTGGATCTCACGTTCATCACCAAATGGCGACAACATAAAGCGTGATGTGAATTTGGGAAAATTGTGGTGATAGCGGCGTTTATAGAAGCAGCCCTGTCTGACATAAACACCAACCCTTCTGGCTCACCGATGCATCGTTTAAGCTTGCTCAAAAACCAAGTCCACTCATCCGCTGTCTCTGACTTACCTACTCCGAAGGCAATGGGCACGATGTTGTTGTTTCCGTCCATGGCAACAACCAAGAACATAGTACCCAAATAAGGCCCCTTTAGGTGAGCAGCGTCTATGATAAGGACACGCCGTAAGTTTTGCAAGAAGGTATGGATCTGCATAAACGTCAAAAGTCAACATCGGTATTTCCTATAACTTCATGGAGTAAAAGTGTACATTATAAAATGTAAAAGTGGTGCTATTTCTATACGTACCGCTACACCAAGGGCGACGAAACACTCTTCAAAACGCCCTTCGGTGTCTACCCTTATTGAAGTTTGTGTACCTGGATTTGTAAGTTCTAGGTTATACAGATAGGCGGGGAGCCTGGTAAACGACTCCGAAGGGCTACCTCTGATTGAATCAAGAGCATTCCATCTAGCACGCCACCCAGTAGCATACCCGATAGATAAACCAAACTGTTGGTTAATATCATCGACAATGTCTCGTGGTTGATATGTTCTGTTGGCTCTGAGGAATTTTTTTTTATTAATGCACCCAATACCTTTTTGTTTGCTTGACGGTGATTGGAGTTCAGCTGGGTTCGAGAACAAGTGTGTACGTCATTAAAGAAACGTACGTGAAACATCCCGTTGTCACCCACCTTCCTCGCGGTCATACGCCAGGCACAACCATTGTTAACGCACAACACCTCGTACCTGGTTGTGCTCGACCTGTGCGTCCGATGCTCAAACCCCTCTTGTAGGCACTTGATTCCAAGCTGAATAATCATTTCATTTTTCGTTTCAAAAACTTGACCTTTTTTTACCCTTGAACTACGATTGTAAGGTACTGTTTGGTTTGTCGTCGTAGAGACTTCTGGGGTTGGAACGAAAACAGGCATTTCAAAATAATCATTTACACCTGCTCTCAAAGTAACGCCTTCGTCATCCTCTTCTTTGTCTTCTTCCTCGTCGTCTTCTTCCTCGTCGTCTTCTTCATCGTCATCTAAAGTAATACCAGCGAAAGACAAGTTGAAAACATGGGCTTTGTCATCAGCACATCCCCTATTGGTTGTACGATCTTCTTCATCATCAACAGCTTGTTGTTGTCCTTCTTGTTGTTGTTGTTGTTGTTGTTGTTGTTGTTGTTGTTGTTGTTGTTGTTGTTGTTGTTGTGTCTCTGGAACGACATCACCATAAAAGTCATTAAGACCATATGTATGATCATGACTATATGTAGGATTAACGGTGCACATGTCAATTTGGGACTCGTTGGCTCCTTCTTGGGTTGTAGTGTTAGAAGTACCACCGCCTTCTTGGGTTGTAGTGTTAGAAGTACCACCGCCATCACACATCGAATAATCGACGTCAACAAATAGTGTAGGAGGTTGAGGTGAGTTGGCTGCAAATTCCATGAACACACTAACATCTTCATCGTCGGTTAACATAAGTATTTCACCATCGTGCTTGTACACCACCTTTGTTTCACCAACTGACGCATCAATTCCACATTTCTTTTGAACATATTGAAGCAAGTGTTTATGCGTACCGTTTGAAAATAACTTTACACGGTAGTTAACCGTTTCATCAGTACAGACATAATCCCACCCCTCGTTTCGTTCGACCCATTCACCATTGAAACGAAGGATTACCTTAACTTTATCAACATTAGAACTCATTTTGTCTTAGCAACAATCAATGTAAGGTGTGAAAGAAACAAGGAAGGTGAATGAAGCGAAAAAGTGAACAAAAGAGATAATATGTTGAGATTGAGTGTTTAGTTTGAGTGTTGGAGTTCTACCCTGCTTCATTTTATAGATGGATATCAGTATGAAATCATAGTTTGTCTACGAATTATCAGTATGAAATCATAGTTTGTCTTGTATCATAGGAATGACTTTTGCTTTTATGACTATTGCTTTTGTGTACCATCTTATTTACCCCTATAGTGTTGTCATCTTCATGGCAGATGAATTATTGTAAGGATCACGTGAAGAGTTGTACCAACGTCTTAATGAGTCTTGCTTTTTACAGTATGAATTATTGTACTGTCATCTTATCAGTGTTGTCATCTTATTCACCCCTGTAGTGTTGTCATCTTATCTTTATTACTTTGACCTTCATGGTAGATGAATTATTGTAAGTATCACGTGAAGAGTTGTACCAACGTCTTAATGAGTCTTGCTTTTTACAGTATGAATTATTGTACTGTCATATTATCAGTGTTGTCATCTTATTCACCCATGTTCAGTCACATGATTTACTAACGCTTTTCAGACGAATCAATAATGCCTGGAAAAGGCTGAAGGGTGTAACAACCATTGAGTATTGGGTCTTAAAATAAGGCTGAAACGTCTGTAAAAGGCTGAAACGTCTTTAAAAGGCTGAAACGTCTTTATCATGTTTTCAATGGTGTAGTACACTATTGCTTTTATCATGTTTTCAATGGTGTAGTACACTATTGCTTTTAATTTAAAAGGCTGAAACGTCTGAATGGTGTAGTACACTATTGCTTTTAATTTAAAAGGCTGAAACGTCTGAATGGTGTAGTACACTATTGCTTTTATCATGTTTTTAAAGAAATCATCCCCTGTTTCTGTATTGTAAGCATCACGTGAAGGATTGTACCAACGTGTTGTATGGACTAAGGCTTTTATCAGTCTGAATCATTACTGTCATGTTAGCAGTGTTGTATGACTTTTTTACCCTTGTAGTGTTGTATGGCTTTTATCTTCACGCCATATGAATTATTGTAAGCATCACGTGAAGGATTGTACCAACGTGTTGTATGGCTTTTGCTTTTATCTTCACGCCATATGAGTCGGAAATAACACTATCTACTTACTGATTGAGGGGTGTGTTGTCACTTATTGAGTTGGTAGAGTTATCTTTATTGAACATTAAGAAATACGGGAAACTGACATAGCGGAAAACAAACATGACTGGAAACTAACACAACGGGAGGTACTGTTTGTTCACAAGAAACAAACATGACTGAATTATCGTCTTTTTATGCTTTATATTCACGTGAAAATGTACGAGAGTTACTGTTTGTTCACAAGAAACATGTCAATATGTACGATTTTATACTGTTTGATTTTAATTTAAACAAGACATTGAAAGGTGGATGATTTATTTAATTTAAACGATGATAACAGAAAAGTCGTACAAGACATTGAAAGTTAAAGACATTGAAATTTAAAGACACTTCTAGAACAGATAACTCATACACACATATCACACCCAATTCACCTCAATATTATCTAAAGACTGAAGATGTCAAAAGTAAGCACTCCAGTTGGTGGATCAATCACAATACTGGCCACCAACCAAAAATCGGGGTTCATGTTGTGCTCGTATAGTATAGCCTCAAAATCACCCTTCACGATAAGACGGTCAGAAGGAGATCCAGGTGTTGCCTCAAATCCTACGGCTATCTCCATAGGATAGCTTATGCCTTTAACCCTTATCACACACTTAGTTTGATTGTGCAAACCCCACAGTCTTACAAAATCCTCATCAATTTGCTGAAAAGATTATAACGAAATAAATTATAAAGTAATTACATCTACTAATTTACTTAATTGAAAAAATAAAACTTACCCAACGGCCATGGTCCATTACAAAGTCATCAAACTTAGTCATAAATGAATCACGACGAACTGGTGATGCTGATGATGCCGATGATGGCGATGATGCCGATGCTGCCATTTTTTACCCTTAGGAAGTGAACAAAAGAGATGAAGTATTGAAGAGTTGTGAATTTTTTGTTAATGATTTATCCCCTATTTATAATTATTGTACTGTCATCTTATCAGTGTTCTCTGGATCACGTGAAGAGTTGTACCAACGTCTTAATGAGGCTGGCGTTTTTACAGTATGAATTATTGTACTGTCATCTTATCAGTGTTGTAAGGATCACGTGAAGAGTTGTACCAACGTCTTAATGAGGCTGGCTTTTTACAGTATGAATTATTGTACTGTCATCTTATCAGTGTTGTAAGGATCACGTGAAGAGTTGTACCAACGTCTTAATGAGGCTGGCTTTTTACAGTATGAATTATTGTACTGTCATCTTATTAGTGTTGTCATTTTTTTTACCCCTGTAATGTTGTCATCTTATCATTATTACTTTGACCTTCATGGCAGATGAATTATTGTAAGGATCACGTGAAGAGTTGTACCAACGTCTTAATGACTCTTGCTTTTACAGTATGAATTATTGAAAGGTGGATGATTTATGCCTTTAACCCTTATCACACACTTAGTTTGATTGTGCAAACCCCACAGTCTTACAAAATCCTCATCAATTTGCTGAAAAAATTATAACGAAATAAATTATAAAGTAATTACATCTACTAATATTTACTTAATTGAAAAAATAAAACTTACCCAACGGCCATGGTCCATTACAAAGTCATCAAACTTAGTCATAAATGAACGACGACGAACTGGTGATGCCGATGATGCCGATGATCCCGATGATGCCGAAGCTGCCATTTTTTTCCCTTAGGAAGTGAACAAAAGAGATGAAGTATTGAAGATTTGTGAGTTTTTTGTTAATGAGTTATCCCCTATTTATAACCAGTTTATTCAGTAAAAGAAACCAATATTTTCTCACTTGGTTGATAAAACCAATATCCAGTAAAATTTCTTAACTATTCAGTCACATGATTCACTAAGGCTTTTTCAGCGGAATCATTAATGCCTGTAAAAGGCTGAAAAGTAAAAGATGACTGACGTGAGGAGTTGTACAAACGTGTTAATGACTCTTGCTTTTATCAGTATGAATTACTACTGTCAGCTTATCAGTGTTGTCATCTTTTTACCTTTGTAGTGTTGTCTTCTTATCATGGATTTTCAATCAACCCATGTGACTACTTCTGAATGCTTTTATCAACAATTAAGTCACATGGGTTACACTTGATTATTTATGGTATGTTCAAGCTTATAAATAGGAAGGGTCTCATTAACCGAAACCACACAACTGGAGAAATCTGCAAAATATACATCCTACTCCAAAACTGCAAATGGCTTCTTCGTCAACTAACCCCCTTTACTTCACAGTTCAGAATGAAAAAGATTGGACTGACATTGGCATTTTGGTAAGCTTTTTCAACAACTTCATAGTTCACCTTATTTCACATTATAGTTCAGTTTATTTCATGTTGTATTTACAATGTAGATAATTTGTTAAATCTGCAAAAAAAATTCAGCATATTCCTTTACCCTTTGTGAATATGTGGAATTTGAACAATCACAAGAAGTGTATAATAAGGTTTGGAAGATGGGGCCATCCTATGGAGCTGATTCTTATGCCAAGTGGATGTTTCTGCATGTGCGGCGAGTTTCGCCTTGTGTTTATCCAACACAAGCTACAAGATGCCGCTTGGTTGAAGTTCAAGCTTGTTCAAGATCGACCTACTACTGGGATGGCTAGCTTGTACGATGTTATTTTTGAGGTGGAGGAGGTGTGATATGTTTGTACCAGTTTTATGGTGTAGTTGTGTAATTTCATGCTTTCAATTAAATGACCCCCCTTTGATGTTTCAAACAGGGGTTTGTTTTTACTTGCTGTTATTTAATTTAATTTAAATGAAATCATCCCCTTAGAAGTGTTGTCATCTTAGTGTTGTATGGCTTGTAGCAAGTTTTAAAAACAATCTTTGTATTCGGTTCAAATTAGATGTTCTACTAAATTAAAGTTTAGTACAAACAAACATAACATAGACATACACAAAAACTTTAATAATATCCACTAACATAAACATTCCAAACAAGTCTAATTTTTGGATTGTTTCTTCAACCCACCAAATACCTTCTTAACACTAGCTGTAAACTGACTGCCCGACGTCCATGGTGCTTTGGTCTTTTCACCTGGCTTCCTTACCCGTTGAGGTCGCGGAGTCATTTCTACCACCGTCTTCCCCCGGTTCTGTATTTCGGGCTGAGGGTCAGATTCAGTCTCATACGCTTCCGACTCCTCATTGGGCGCCGACTCCTCATCGGCCTCCGACTCCACCTCAAGGTCCATCTTCGCGTCAACAGCAGCACGGTCGGTGTCAACGGCAGCAACGTATGATGACCCTCCCGCACCGTATGACGACCCTCCAGCACCGTATGACGACCCTCCAGCAACGTATGACGACCCTCCCCCGCACCGTATGACGACCCTCCAGCACCGTATGACGACCCTCCAGCACCGGACATACCACCGTAGGCCTGGCCGAAGGCGCTAAATGCTGAGCCTGATCCAGTAATAAGGTCTGCATACGAGCCCCATGCAGGATCCAGAGACTCAGTACCAGAAAACGCAGCCTGCGAAATGACATTCATAATTACTAAACAACGTATCGGGTATTAGATGCATACAAATTAAATAACACTTACAGCTTGCGTGTTCGGGGTCGGTATAAAGAATGAAGCCCCAGACATGCCGTGAGAGGGAGGTGTAAAGCATGTCGGCCCAGTCATGCCGAAGGTCGAACTCTGCCCCTACAAACATCATATAAAGCTTATTAAGCAGGATCTTAAACTTATTAAGCGCAAGCGCAATAATAGGTATCCAAGATGCTTACAAATTGTGCGTACGACGGCTGTGTATATTCGAAGGACGAACTCATGCCCCCGCCCATGTGAAAAGACTGTCTCGCATCCTCCTAAACAATCATATAGTATTTATTTAAAATAAACTCATTTAAATATAAACCATTTTTTATATAAACCATTTTTTATAAACACATCCATATACATTATTATAGTGTTATACATTATATAACTTAAGAGAACTTTAATGGCTAACTTACATGATGCGAGTACTGGACAGGCATGGAACCAGTATTACCGGTTGGACAAGTAGTAGAAACAGAATGTCGTCCAGACACCTAACCAAAGCATGCACATGCTAACCATTAGACAAAACATGAACCGTTAATATTAAATTATAAGGTTAAACATTTACCCGCATTCGAGCTAACTCATCCTCAATATCTTTCACCCTTGTCATCAACCCATTATGTTCATGTTCCACTCTGTTAAACCTCTCCCATCTGTCTACGTCCATAGGATCGTCCGCGACGGGGGCATCCTCATCATCACGTACATGTAAAAGTCTGGGCCTCTTCGGTGCATTTCGACTTACAATGTGCTGAAACCATTCCTGGCTCCGTATGTACCACCCCTGCTGCTGCTCAAACTCGTCCGCTACAAGCCCCTCACGTGGGATATATCGTGCCTGCTAATATATTAAAAAACATGTAATGTCATATTGAATTAATAAACTATACTGTGTAAATTAAACTAGGAAAACATCAACAAAAAACATAGCACCTGGACATTAAGGAATGCCAACCAGTCATCCCTTTGCAACGTTGTCTTATTTTTCTTCTTCCACCGGAAGGCCCTCGGATACGAATTATTCTTATCAAAATGCGTCTCTGCCCGCGGAAGATCTCGAAAATCCAGATCTGCAATTATAAAAATAACTTTTAGATTTATTATGTTAAAGAAAAACAATCATATAGTGTTTATTTGGATAAAACAAAACTCATTTAAATAATACATTTTTTTTTATAAAACATTATTATTATTATAACTCATTTATTATAACGTTGATTTAAAAAAACATTATTATAGACACATTATTCATATAAACATTATTATTATTATAACGTTCATTTAAACATTATTCATATAAACCTTCTTAACATTATTATAACGTTGATTTAAACATTATTCATATAAACATTATTATTATTATATAACGTTGATTTAAAAAAATAAAAAGATTCACATAAAGAATGATAAATATATTACCAAAAACGTGTGTTGAAAGCCGTATAGCGTCATTTTACTCGCCGAATGTGCCAATCGCCTTTCAAAGGCGCCGTCCAAATGCTTGTATGTATGGCTCCAAATGTATGAACGCCATGGAAATACGTTCCACGCTTCCAAGTATCTCGCAGCATTTAATAGTACGTTATCGACATACACTCTCTCTTAATGGCCAAAAAATACCTTCTCCACCATCAGAATGGAACATATACGAACTTTATCGTCGGTGTCTAAGTTCCTCATGTCATTAAACCTCACAATCAAGTCCTCCAACCTCAACCGAAAGGGTCCGTCCCTAGGTTGTTGACTAACTACATGTGGAAATAATTTAGTAACCAAGGAATTCCCATCCGAATTGTATTGGGTCGGTAAGAGGCCAAAAGGGAGTCCCGTTATAGGATTAAACTCTTGTCGGCCATAACGACGTGTGTATGGACCGACCCTAATATATAAAGTCTCGGGGTCTCCATTTTCGACCTCAACCTGCTTTTGTAAAAATAAAACTACAGCCATCGGAGAGTCACGTAGTATTTTTACATAGTCCAACCAATGACCAAACGGACCCTCTCTAATCTTTGCCTGTGCATCGTCATCTAACCTAGATTTCATATCAGCTAAAAACGACAACGTACTCCTCAACGTTAGTTTGGGCCAATTGTAACCTCCCTATACAAAAGTTAATAAATGATTGTCAATTATATAAATAAATAATCATATACATATAAACCTTAAAAACCTACATCCAAAAACTAATATAATTACACAACTAAAATTACAATTACAATTTTTTAACATTTAAAATTATAAACATCTCAAAACTAACGTCTAAAATTATATAGATAAAAATGAAGGAAATTTTTTTCACACTTTTTACGTCTAAATAAATACAAATCTTCACATATACATCTAGATCCAAAAATATCTAAAAACATACTTCTAAAATAATCTACATCTAAAAACTATTACAAATTTAGATAAATTACAATCATAAATTTTTTTTACAATTTTTAACATGTACCACTATTAACCATTTACATAAATCCAACTGATAAATTATATACATTTTTAACCATAAAAATTAAACACATAAAAATTTAACATCAAGTAATCTACATATATCCATAAAAATTTTTAACCAACTAAAAATTAAACACATCAAAATTTACATAAATCCGGATATTCATCATTTGTACTCATCTAATTCTACAGATCAAGAAAACATAAACATCAAGTAATCTACATATACATCAACTAAACATCTCAATTTTATACACATATACATCAAGAAAATATTTACATAAACATCTCAACTAAACATCTAAATTTTATACACATAAAAATTAACCTTTACAACCGTAAACATTCTAAGTTAAAGACATCTAGAAAACTTACATATTGCAACGCCATTGATGTTTGTCTTGTTGATGGTTTGTAACCCCTTTCGTTTGTGTTGATGGTGAACCGACAAAATCACGTGTGCTTCAACGTCGTTGTTCAATTGGTCCCCACTTTGAAGTATAATAGAGAGTGATAAAGAGTATAGATTGAAAGAGATGGGTGAAAGAGATAGAGAAGTTAATAGAGAAAGGAATGGATGAGAGTTGTTGTTTGAATGAGAAAGAGATGGGTGAGAGTTGTTGTTTGAATGAGAAAGTGATGGGTGAGAGTTGTTGTTTGAATGAGAAAGAGAGGTATTGAGAGTTGTTTAATTTTGAAAGAGATGGAAATTTCGGCTGAAATCAAAGAGATGAAGAGGTAGGTAGGGTTTGTTGTCTTGGTGCACCAGGAGCCGACACGTGTCGGTCAAAGGAGGTCAAAGTCGCCTCCGGGGGCTTATTCCCGGCGACTTAGTGCATGGGCCAATTGCGTCAAATTTCCAAACTTGAAGTTCAGGGTCTAAATTGAAAATATAGGCAAGTCGCCGGCGGCGACTGTGTGTGAGGCGACTTGCTCGCCGTCGGTGACAAAGTTGGCCGGAAACGCCGTTTTTTACCGGAAAATGGGAGTCGCCTCCGGCGACTTGGCATGGGGCGACTCAGTGGGCTATTTCGCGAATACGTCGGAGAGAGTGGCTAAATCCGATTTCGTGTATTTTCCCAATGGCTACCAAAATTATTTTCTCTATAAAATATCATACAATAGCTTTTGTTTTTGAAATATAAAATGCTCTAATATAATATTTGTGTTCCAAAAAATAATAGAGTTTTTTATTTCAAATATTAATCCTTTAACGTCTAATAATATAAAAAGTTAAAGCTATATTAAGTTTACGTGTATATATATCACTGTTTATTTTTTAAAAAATAATAAGATAGTTGTTTTTCAATTTATTTATTTAAATTTTGTTTTGTATAATAAAAATAAAATAATAATTAGTATGTATTTGTAATTATAATTAATTCTATCTTTATATATATAAAAGCAAAACCCAAAGATAATGATGTGGCACAATGAGAAAGCTCCATTGCTATTTATTTAATTTCTTAAAATTTTGATTTAATTTTTTTACAAAGGGTTGGAGTTGGTCTAATGATGAAAAATTAGTGTAGTTTTGTTTGTCCCAACCTTGGTACGATGTTTAAGTGACTTTTTGGACGTTTTGTGTTTTTTTCGTTTTTTGGGCTTTTCTTTTTGGGCTTTGTGTTTGGCCAGGGCTTTGTGTTTGGCCATGGCTTTTGGTAGGCATGGTTCCTTTCAGTATTCTTATTTATGTTTCAGTGGAGTCTTTTGGAAGGAAAGATAATTAATCAGAAACTTTTGATTTTCCCTTCCAGCTTTTGAGTTCTCGCGAGAATTCGAATTTTGAAGCCTAAGGTTTTGGAGTTGGTCGAATCTATAAGCCTTAGAAGACACTGACACGGGTATTCATAGAATCAACATGTTATTGTTAGTTTCATTGTATTCGCTGCATCACATATATATAAGAAGGAAGAAGAGGATGGTATTGTCTCAACTCATGAGGGTTTAAGTTATCTTATTTAAATGATCCTTTATTATTTTAACAAACAAATCTTATTTTGACAAAAAATAAAACTGAATTGTGATTGAGTTTGTTTATGTACATTAAAAGAAAACCCAATGTAATGAGGTGGCAACATGATAATTGAGTATTGAGGTATTGGTGAATTGTGGTTGCATTTTGGATATCCCACATTGGTAGAAGAATAAAATATTAAGTAGAGTCATATGTATAAGAAGGAAGGACAAACAATAGTGACAATCTACATATTTCTAATGAATTACTTACGCTACCGCTATCAGTTGGTGATACATTATCATGAAAACTACATTGATGTGCAATTTAGTCGGTGTTAGAAATAGTTCAATGACTGAGTCATTAAAATGAGTAGCAGCATATAAAAGATTCTTGATAACTGAAACAATCTGCCCCGGAATAGAAAGGAACACGTATGATCCGGGCACTAACTCCAAATCTAAAGTATACAAGCACAACCCAAATATCTCCAAATTGATTTAGCTACGAATTTGGATTGGGAGTAAAAGGGAGGAACATGGTGCCATGTTTTCCAAGTTAGGAAGGTGATTTATATGCCATAAATATGAAGTGTTTGTGTGTCACAAACTCTACTAATAAGGCAATCAATTCAATCAAATACAAACAATCATTCACGATTTGCTATCCGCACCAGTTTTCATGTAACTTCACATTTTGGTCTTGTTCTCAGATGAGATACCTCCAAGACTATTAGAGAAGTTAAATGTATTCAGATGCCCAAGATAACCAATTTCACCCACTAAAAACTCCAACAATGATTGACTGTACATGTTGGCTTCTGACACATATCACACTCTAGAGTTTTGATAATTCTTTGACATCTCAGAAGAGAAATCCAGAGTAACATAGAAAATAACCTCCTAATTATGAGCAAACAAAATCAAATATATGGTAATGGTAAATTTATACAACATCAGTAAAGCAACAGAACCTACATGATCGACTATATCCATCATAGATATCAAAACCCTAACAAACTTAATTAGAAAATGGATATTGGTACCTGGTAGCGCAAGCCTATACTTCCAAATTATCTTGGGAAATTAAACCCTAGATAAGATCCAAGTAACACATTGCAATTTTATCAACAATCAAACAAGTTTTAAACAAAATTCCAGGTTACCGATTCATCCATTATACATCACTGATACATTTGATATATAAACATCAAATCAATTGAAACAAAATGATTCGATGAGTAGCTAGATAGATAGGTGGATGCAAATAAACATAATAAACAGGTATGAATTAAACAACTATACTCACGAATTGTAGCTGAAATCCTATGTGTTCTATTGAGCAATTAATCAAAATCTGGAAGGCAAGGAAGGTGGAGAAGAAGTGAGACAAACCCTAATTCTCGCTTTTTGTTTTCCTGTTAACTTGGAGAGAAAGCAAAACGAAATTTAGGGGGAATTTGAATTGAAGTCGTATGAATTTTTTTTAGATCAAATTAATTAATTATGATTAATAAAAGGTTGTATTATTTTATTCAAAATGAAACTATTACGTTTTTTATTGATGATAAAACTAAAATATCCAAAAAGAAAAAAACGAACAAAGGATAATCTTCAAACTCAAGCAACATAACTAGTAAAACTACTTAGAATCTTCAAAATATTCATAATAATGACATTTTCAAACTCAAGCAACGTAACCAGTAAAACTACTTAGAATATTCATAATAATGGCATGCTGCAAAGCAGCTTACAGGAGGAATTGATAAACAACTTACTGATAATAACCTAACCTATTAATCATAAAAACTAACGACTAATTTTGTTTGTGATAAACTAAAAATGGAAGGTTATCCGCAGAGGATAGTAACAAGATAAAACAGCAATAAAGAAAAAAAGACATGGGAACTCATCGTTGTCAATGTTCATGCTCCTCTTGAGCAGGATCAAGAATGTCGTCACCTACTCCCGGAGAGGGCGTCTTGGCAGCGGCGGCGGTGGCGGTGGTGGAAAGAGAGCACCACTCAACCCTGGATGGTCACCACCAAACAGAATCCTGAAAATGTCTCTCAACCCTACATGTCGACGATCATGCATCCGGAGATGATCCGGCGCCGGTGGGAAGAGGGGTGCCGGAATACCCCTCCCTTAGGCTTCCCCCAAAACCCCTAGGGATTCCCGCCGGCCTCCGGCGACAGTCTAGGTATCGTTCTGGAAAATAGGCCGTCGGAGTCTTCTTGTAACAACTTGGACAAGTCGTGTTGCTATTCTCCATGAGAGGTGGTGAGGTGTGGGGATGTGAGGACTAAGGAGGTGGTGTGGGATGTATATATTCCGAAGCATTGTGAGAGGATGATCAATAATTCGGATCAACGACGGATAATTTGGGGACTAAGCGGATCAACGATGTTGGGAGCAAAAGGATCACGTCGTGAGTGAGTGAGTGAGTGTGTGTGTGTGAGAGAGAGAGAGAGAGAGAGAGAGAGAGAGACATAGAAGAAGGAAGGAGAAGAAAACTAATAGTAGTGGGAGGCATAACAACAGTACGTACGCCGGGCAAACTAATAGCTAGGTATTAAGCTACTCTCAACACACACACATACACACCCTTTTGTTTTAATTCTTTTAAGTAAAAATTCTTTTGGCTGCCTTATATATACAAGAGTGATATAAGAGTTTTGTTGACTTATATATATATAAAGGGGTTTATTGGTGTTGTTGAAAAATGTGAAATGGTGTTGGTTAATTGTAGCTAAACCCAAGTTAATAGTTAAATAAACTAATTAGTTTTATATTTGCCGTTTGTTTTTTTTAAACATGCTTATGTAACGTTTTAATGATTTTAGTATATCAAATATATAAATTAAACAATAATCAACATATAAACCTATTCATTATAAATATAAACTTTTTAAAACGATTAAATGATTTTTAATTAAACAATTAACATGGGTAGAAGATTGAAATATTTGAGTAAAGTCATATTGATGCGAGCCGGTCGGTGGAGGAGAGGGCCTTGAAGTTTTTAGAGGGTCACGATTGGGGCACAAACATGTCCAGCTTCAGAAGAGCATAACTTTTGCTCCAAGCGTCCGTTTTGGACGATCTACCTGTTGAATCAAAGCTTAATACGGAAAGCACGCCGTGGTAGGTCCCATAGGGACCTGACAAACTTTTCGTACCCTAAAAACGATGTTTAAGTGACTTTTTGGACGTTTTTGTGTTTTTTCGTTTTTGGGCTTTTCTTTTTGGGCTTTGTGTTTGGCCATGGCTTTTGGCAGGCCTGGTTCCTTTTAGTATTCTTATATATGTTTCAGTGGATTCTTTTGGAAGGAAAAATAATTAATTAGAAACTTTAGATTTTCCTTTCCAACTTTTGAGTTCACGCGAGAATTCGAATTTTGAAGCCTAAGGTTTTGGAGTTGGTCGATGTATAAGCCTTAGAAGACACTGACACGGGTATCCGTAGAATCAACGTGTTAGTGTTAGTTTCATTGTATCCGCTGCATCACGTATGTATAAGAAGGAAGAAGATGATGGTATTGTCTCAACTCATGAGGGTTTAAGTTATCTTATTTAAATGATCCTTTATTATTTTAACAAACAAATCTTATTTTGACAAAAAATAAAGCTGAATTGTGATTAAGTTTGTTTATGTACATAAAAAGAAAACCCAATGTAATGAGGTGGCAACATGATAATTGAGTATTGAGGTATTGGTGAATTGTGGCTGAATTTTTGATATCCCACATTGGTAGAAGATTGAAATATTTGAGTAGAGTCATATGTATAACAAAGAAGAAGAGGATGCTATTGTGTCAACTCATGAGAGTTTATGTTATCTTATTTACATGATCCTATATTATTTTAACAAAATAAATCTTATTTTGACAAAAATAAAAGTGAATTGTGATTGAGTTTGTTTTTTAAAACCTATTAATCACAAAAACTAACTACTAATTATGTTTGTGATTAACTAAAAATAGAAGGTTATCCTCAGAGGATAGTAACAAGATAAAACAACAATAAAGAAAAAAAAAGCCATGGGAACTCATCGTTGTCAATGTTCCTGTTCCTCCTGAGCAGGATCAAGAACGACGTCACCCACTCCTAGAGAGGGCGTCTTGGCGGCGGCGGCGGTGGCGGAAAGACATTACCACTTAACCCAGGATGGTCACCACCAAACAGAATCCTGAAGATGTCTCTCATCCCTACATGTCGACGATCATGCGCCCGGAGATGATCCGGCGCCGGCGGTAAGAGGGGTGCCCAAATACCCCTTCCGTAGGCTTCCCCAAAACCCCTAGGGATTCCCGCCGGCCTCCGGCGACAGTCTAGGTATCGTTCTGAAAAATAGGCCGTCGGAGTCTTCTTGTAACAACTTGGACAAGTCGTGTTGCTATTCTCCATGAGAGGTGGTGAGGTGTGGGGATGTGAGGACTGAGGAGGTGGTGTGGGATGTATATATACCGAAGCATTGTGAGAGGATGATCAATAATTCGGATCAACGACGGATAATTTGGGGACTAAGCGGATCAACGATGTTGGGAGCAAAAGGATCACGTCGTGAGTGAGTGAGTAAATGAGTGCGTGTGTGTGTGAGAGAGAGAGAGAGAGAGAGAGACATAGAAGAAGGAAGGAGAAAAAAACTAATAGTAGTGGGAGGCATAACAACAGTACGTACGCCGGGCAAACTAATAACTAGGTACTAACCTACTCTCAACACACACACATACACACCCTTTTGTTTTAATTCTTTTAAGTAAAAATTCCTTTGGCTACCTTATATATACAAGAGTGATATAAGAGTTTTGTTGACTTATATATATAAAGGGGTTTATTGGTGTTGTTGAAAAATGTGAAATGGTGTTGGTTAATTGTAGCTAAACCCAAGTTAATAGTTAAATAAACTAATTAGTTTTATATTTGCCGTTTGTTTTTTTTAAACATGCTTATGTAACGTTTTAATGATTTTAGTATATCAAATATATAAATTAAACAATAATCAACATATAAACCTATTCGTTATAAATATAAACTTTTTAAAACGATTTAATGATTTTTAATTAAACAATTAACATGGGTAGAAGATTGAAATATTTGAGTAAAGTCATATTGATGTGAGCCGATCGGTGGAGGAGAGGGCCTTGAAGTTTTTAGAGGGTCACGATTGGGGCACAAACATGTCCAGCTTCAGAAGAGCATAACTTTTGCTCCAGGCGTCCGTTTTGGACGATCTACCTGTTGAATCAAAGCTTAAGACAGAAAGCAGTACCTTCTTAACCAATTCGGTCATCTTCACTTCACTTGCATACAACACAAGTTTGACAAATTTTATAGGATTGTCATGTTGAATATAAATCCATTTTTTACAACCTTTTTAATTGTGAATATGTTTACATTATTTTTATAAATATCATATATGATTATACTTCTTTAGGTGTGTCTAATCATATATGATTAAACTTGTATATCATACTTTTCATAAAATATTTAGCTTCTCATTTGAACTTGCTCTCTCTATATATACGACCAGTTTCAAGGAAAAACCTTAAGAAAAGGGGAAACAATGATTTGTTGATAATGTCTAATGTTGACGAGATCCCGATTGGGCACACGAGCGATCTTTTAAGATGGTGTGATGGCCCCCGATCATGCACTTAAATCTCAACATTTTTTTGTATTCGTTCGAGTTCAATTTGGATCGCGACAGCTGGCGGGCATCGGGTGCATCAATACGAAAAGGGGCGGACGATGCACACATTATTGGCAAACCGACTATCTTTTTGCGGATTCCGGGTCGCATTGTAGCTTTTGCTTTCGAAAAATTAACGATTTTGTGTTCAAGATGAAGGCGTACACCCACTCGGATCGGGTGCGGTTTCGACATTATCTCGACCCGAGAAGGATTCAGAAGGTGGTATGCAACGAGGATGACTTGTATGATATGCTTCCCGAGGAGTACATGTTTTGGGAAATCATCGGGAAAATGGGAACGATTCCCGCATTCATATTAATGCAAATGTGGGTTAAGTTAAAAGGATGGGAAAGTGCAAAGTGATGGTGGTTTTTTTCTTCTTCTTATGTACTAATGCAAACGAAGTATACCCTTTGATTATCATCTTGACATATATGATTACAAGTTATTTGAATATTTTCATGGATTTTAGTTGGTTTATTTAAGAAACTAGTGGATGAAATGATATGACAAATTTTGATTATTTAAGAAATTGATAAATGACTTGACAAGAATTTGGGAGGATCGTCCGTATGATTCGTGTGTGTGTGTGTGAGTGGAGAGAGAGAGAGAGAGAGAGAGAGAGAGAGAGAGAGAAAGAGAGAGTAGTAGAAGAAGAAGGGAGTATGTTGGGACAATTTCTTAATACCTATACCTATACCTATACCTACTTTACCTACCTCAACACACACATATTTATTTATTGTCTTATTATTCTTATTTTATATAAATATACAATATATATATATGGATACGTCTCCATATTAACTATCTAAAAGCCACCGTCCGGCCAAAATTGGGTTTAGGCCGCTCCAAATCCAGCCGCTCCGAGCGGCCTATTCCTCATTTGTTATGGTGTGTATATATATATATATAGCGACCCACAATGATAAATAAATCATTCCTCAACAAATGATATATATATATATATATGTTATGGTGTATATATATAACCCAGCAAATGAGCCGCTATTTACTCAAATAAATAAAAAATAAAATGAGCTGCTATTCTCTCCCACAAAATGAGCCGCTACTCACTCAAAATGAGCCGCTATTTTCTTTTACCAAATTGATACTTTATTTCCAATAATAAAATAAAATGAGCCGCTATTCTCTCCCATAAAATGAGCCGCTATTCATGGTCGTCGGATAGCGGCCCGGTGGTTATAATCTAAATTTTTGAGAGAAAATGGGTAAGAGGTTAAAGTGATTTTCCCAAATGACTACTTTAATTATTTTCTCTAATCGCAAATACTAAAACATATATAAAACTTTGAAAACAAAATAAAGTTGATTGATGAAACAATAAATAAATAAATAATGACTTGACAAGTTTAGTTGGTTTATTTAAGAAACCAGTGGATGAAATGATATGATAAATTTTGACTTTTTAAGAAGTTGATAATGATTTGATAAGTTTTAATTATTTAAGAATAGAGGAGGGTGTCATGATCCAAACCCATTTAAGAAACTAAAAGATATTTTATTAAATTTTAAATTATTTTAAAATTATTAATAAATATACTTAATATAATTTAAATATTAACTTCTCAATCTACCTTTATCCTTACCCTTATTTTTCTAAATCCCTTTTAAATCAAAATCCATCAAGAGATCACAATAAAATATTAAGTTTAAAGAAAATCAAAGACTTAATATGGTTCTCATGTTATTTAACTTTGATTACACCATTATCAAAGTAGTATACCCAAACCTCCTATACACAAACATAGATACATCGTTGCTCCATCTACACTTCACACCCCAACCCCCCACATTCATTCCATTGTCGTTTGTCGTCCTCACCAGCACCGTTTGTCGTTGCCGGCTTCCACCAGCACCGTTCGCCGTCGCCCGCGTCCCATTAACGTCATTCGCCGGCGTATCCTTCCACACAGACGTCGCCGATTCCTAGATATCTTCGATTTCCCCGTTTCTCTTAAGTTTTTACTTCATCATACTCGATTTCCCACTTTATTACCTTTGATTTCTCCTTATGAATTGATATTCTACTGCATTATCTTCCAATTTTTACTTTATTCAATCTATTATCAAAGACTTTCTTTCCAAACATAAGGAAAAAGATAAGAAAATAAAATAAGAAATTAAAATGGTTAAAAAAATATAATAAAATTATTAAAAATATAAAACTATTTAACCTTTCAATACAAAAGATATATTCTCAAAACATATATTTGTAAAAATGGCATTATTAAATTTCGTTTATTGTTTAAGAACATGAAATGACAAAATAAAAAAAATAAAGTTTTCTTTTTCTTTTCTTTCCACTTATTTATTTACGGGCTATATCACTGAACATAACATTAATTATGAGATGGAGCCATTTCTCCTTCAATAATCAACTATTAAATTGACATTTTGGTTGTCTTTTGTAAAAATAAGCAAGCTTATAAGCTAGTACATGTGTTGAATGAACCATATGCTAGCTTATTGAAACGTTACTTGAAATAATATTTCAGGAGCTTTTGTATTTTTTTTTTCAATTATACTTTTATTAATATTAACTAGTAGGGAACCCGCGCAATGCGGCAGGGTAATAATGATGGAGGCTAATTGGCTAGGGTATAAATATCTAAAGACATAATTAATTTAAATATAACATTTAAAAAAATATTTATGATGTTAAATTTAAGAGTGAATTGCAATTTGGTCCCTGTGGTTTAAAGTTACCAGCACGTTTGGTCTCTATAAATTTTTTATTGAAAAAACCACTATGGTTTGTATTTTTGTTTGGTTTTGGTCCCTCAAAACTAATACCGTTAGATGTGTATGTTAAGTCTATCCCATGTGCTTTGCACATGAGGGCAAATTGGTCTTTTTCACAAAAAAAAAAACAAACATGGACCAAAATTGCAATTACTCTTTTGTCATTATACAATTTATTTTAAATACAATAATTGAATACTAACTTTATGTAAATCAGAGGACCAATAATGTAACTTACTCAAACTTGACCCCACCCTCACCATAACCATCTTCTTCCTCCTGCTTCAAAAAAACCATACCTGCAAGGCTGCAACATCCAAACTTAAACTAAAAAATCTTTATATTTTGTGTTCATCAACATCAATCAAATAAAACTTCCATTATCATCAAATTCAATTTTGCATAATAATCGATTCAGAAACCCCTTCATTATCATCATATCCCTCAATTGGCTCTTATCGATTCTCTTTTGAAAACGCCATAGAATCTTCGCCATGCTTATCACCATCGATTATCAAGAATCCAAATCAGATCCCAATTTCAATACAAATCTGATCCCAAAATTTCTTCAAAATGAGAAATCCCAAATAGAGTTCCAACCGATCTTCGTTGTTTGAAAGCACATATGATAAGGGAGAGAACCAAATCGAAATAGATGGTTTGTAGGGATGAAATCGATGGGGTATGTCAGATCTGAAGGGAGGAAATCGATGCAGCCGACGTGAGTTTTCAGGAACGAAATACCGGAATTCTCCGGCGAACATGCTACCAGGTCCATCACAGCTCAGCCCGCCTCCTTCTGCAACATCAACCTGTCGTTACTCGTTTACGGGAAGTGAATGAGAAATAGAATGTTAAGGGAGAGAGTAATGGAACCATTGTTGATGGAGTGATGAGAAATACGTTGCAGATGGTGGTGTTACGAGGTCGCCAGAGAAAGACGTCAGAGATGGTGGTGTAGAAAGACGTCGAAGATGGTGGTGTTACAAGGTCGGCGGAGAAAGACGTCGGAGATGGTGGTATTACAAGGTTGCCAGAAAAAGACGCCGAAGATGGTAATGAGAAAGACATTTGAGATGCTATGGGGTTACTGACACATTCTCTCTCACTCACATATACATAAATTAATTTGTTATTTTTTATAAAAGAAATAAATAAACTAATTTAAATTTACCTTTAAAAGAGTAATTGCAATTTTGGTCCATAAAGTTTGTTTTTTGTGAAAAAGACCATTTTGCCCTCATGTGCAAGGCACATGGGGAAGACTAAACAGAGACAACTAACGGTGTTAGTGTTGAGGGACCAAAACCAAGCATAAAGACATACCATAGTGGTTTTCTTGCAATAAAATTTTTGTAGGGACTACATGTGTTGGTTTCGTTAAACCACAGGGACCAAAATTGCAATTTACTCTAAATATAATTTAAAGAAAACCTATTAAAAATGCTTCTGACGCAATAAATTAGAATAACCCAGATAATATTATTTAAGAAAAATTAATAGGTAAAACAACCAAGGGAGTATTCTTTAAGAAAAGAGCAAGTCTTAAAAGGTAAGCAAGCAATCTCATTTTAGTATTTTATAATTTACATAGAATAAAAATGTTGTTGCAAATGGTATGAAATTAATTGCAAAAGCATACTTGGTACTCTTCAAACAATAGTATACTTGCAAGAGTGTATTTCACAATACAATCATTTTGGATTTGGACATGACACAATCAAATAAGTGGAAAATATAGTTTTCTTATTCCATCAAAATATAAAAAAGAATTATGAGAATATGAAACATTCAAAGTGTTCAATTTTAAATTAATCTATATTAATAAAAGGAGAATTGCATCTATATTCCAACAAATTTAAGTAATTATATCTATATCCCTATAAACTTCTAAACTGTATCTATATCCTTGTAAAACTTAGTAATTACACCTAAATCCTTATAGCTATTTTATTGAATTTTAAATTATTTTAAAATCATTAATAAATATACTTAATATAATTTAAATATTAAATCCTCAATCTACCCTTATCCTTCCCCATACCTTTTAAATCCCTTTTAAATCAAAATCCATCAAGAGATCATAGTAGAATATTGAGTTTAAAGAACATCAAAGGCTTATTATGATTTTCATGTTATTTAACTTTGATTACACCATCATCAAAGTAGCATAAACAAACCTCATATACACAAACACAGATACAGATGCTTACACAAACCTCAAATAGTACACAAACATAGATACATCGTCGCTCCATCTAGGCTTCACCCCCCCCCCCCCAACACCTTTCATTCCAGCGTCGTTCGTCGTCCTCCCCAGCACCGTTCGGTGCCCCAGCAGCACCGTTCGTCGTCGTCGGTGTCTCCTTCCACACATATGTCGCTGATTCCTAGATATATTTGATTTCCCCGTCTCTTAAGTTTTTACTTCATCATCTTCGATTTCCTACTTTATTACCTTTGATTTCTCCTTATGAATCGATATTCTACTGCATTATCTTCAATTTTCTACTTTATTTAATCTATTACCAAAGACTTTCTTTTCAAACATGAGGAAAAAGTTAAGAAAATATAATGAACGAAATTAAAATGGTTAAAA
>CM058047.1:26537607-26586472 GCA_030169165.1 Centaurea solstitialis
CAAGATACCCTTTTTGGCCATTTACATTCTCATAAGCTAGTTTTTGCTAAACCAATTAACCAAAGCTTGCTAATTAGCGATTGATTGTTGGATTGTTTACATTAATACCTGCTTCTCAAACCATAAGATGATCATAGAAAGCAAACTTTCTGTTGATGCTTAGGCTTTTGCAAAAAAGCTAGCTTATAAGCTAGTATGCTTTGGACGGACCATAGCTAAGCTTTTGAAACCTTGTTGGAGTAGTATATCAGGAGCTTTTTGTAGTTTTTTTCATTATCCTTATTATAAAATTATTATACCTAGATACCTTTTTGTCATTTTACGTACTCATATGCTAGCTTATGCCAAACATAATTTATTTATAAGTCAGTTTATCAGCTACTAGCTAACTATTAGTCAACAACTAACTTATCACCAACCAACTAGCCACAGCCTTAGTAGTTTCATTTATGATTGAGAAACATACATATTTTATAAATTTTGTACCTACAGATTCCTTGGGAGGTTTCCATTCACTTTAGGATTCATGATCATAATATCCAAGTAGCCTAGACTCTTAAATAATTGCGAACAAAAATGCAATTCGTAACTCTCATACTTCCCTATAAATTAGTCACTCTACTCAGACTAAGGATGTGTTTGGCAAAAATAAGGTAGCTTATAAGCTACAGCTAGTACATGTTTGGATTGACCATAAGCAGCTTATTGAAACGCTAGTTGTAGCAAGTTTCAGTAGCTTTTCCCAATTATACCCTTATTAATATTAATTATTATACGAGATACCCAGTTTTTGATCATTTTACATATTCATTAGCTAGTTTTTCCCAAAACAAAACATAATTTATTCATAAGCTAGCTTATCCACTACTGCTTATCAAGCAAAAGCTTATGACATCTGAGCAATCAGTTATCAGCTGCATACCAAAATAAAGATCAAAATTGAAACTAAAAAGTAAAAGAAACCTGTATTTTCTGAGATTAGGGGTACGTAATTCAGCTTGGTATTTGGTTTTGCAGGTATCTAGAGGGTAGAGGATGGTAGTGCTAGCAAGAGATCCAATCGCCCCTGCTGTAGCATCCACCAAGGACTCCATATCAAAACCCCCCATTAAACTTGATCAATTCTGCAACAGCTATAGGGCAAAATTGAGGGTAGAAGTGAGGCAGATAGAGAGGGAGAAAAGGGCGGTATGGAGAGTGATGATGACGTATACGCAAGGTAGCGATAGTGAAACGTGGGGGAAATGGGCGTCTGATATATGTGGGTCTGTCTGTCTGTATGGACTCAGCTGACGTCCTTCAGCTGGACTGGACCCCTTCCATTCCACTATCCAATCTTATGGTAAAACAGTCAATAACATTTCAACAACAAAAAACCTGTAATTTCTCCGGTCATGTCAAGAGATATTTGGTCTAATTTTCATGTGTTAAACTGAATGGTATTTTACATTTTTTTTCTTACATTAAAAAAGAACACTAATACATTATTACAACAAAACTAGGTCACGTACAATAAAGTTAGGCTGTTTGGTTCGTTTTTTATTAAGTCTTTATGAATAAAGTTATTTATATCGATTAATGTGTCTGTATAAATTGACAGTGTGTGTTTGGGAAAGTTTTTTCATAGATGAAATGAGTTTGTTTTTAATTGGGAGAGTCAGGTTTGGACAAAACTTGGCTTCCTATACAAAGCTCCTTCCTAAAAGCAATCTGAATAAGTTACTTTCTATATCATTAAGCCAACACTACCAAAGAGTCATGTATAGTTGACCGAATAATCTAAGTTCTAGTAAGCTGATTAAGCCACTAACAAACCGGCCCTTAATTACATTTTTCATCTACATCATTTGGTTTTTTTAAGGAATCATGTCTTTATTTGAAGAATACACAAAACATACATGCTCTTATGGTTGCATTTCTTTAATGAGTTTTGTTACCGAATAAATTATTGAGTCAAGTCTTTGTGGTAGCATAAGTACCTAACCTGTAAAATAACTCAGCCACATGATTAACTCGTTAAGTTTTTAAAATAAATATGGCATTCGTCAAAAATACTAAACCAGAGGGATGAGAAATGTAATCCACTCATGTAACCTAGACCAACTCACAATGTTGTAAACCATAATGAAATTCTCTTTTTTAAGTCTTGAGTTTTTGCAATGAAGTTGGAATTGAATCCCCTTTAATTGATAGTGTTTGAGCTACAAGTTGCTTCAATCTCCTCCAATGTCTAGCTATGATCCTTGAATCGCCCTTTGCAATTGCAACCACCTTTGTTCACTCACAACCTTGAACTAAGAACTTGCATCTAGCTTTGAATTTAATCTTCAGTCATCTTCATGGACCTTTATGCCTAATTTTAGCAATTAAGATCTTATTTGAGCATCATTGACAGGTTAGGTTTAATTTTAGGTGCCTAGACTATATCCTACATAACGAACATTATTTGTCTTCCATCTCCTTTATCATAGAAAAAAAACTTCATTTTTAATGTGTGTGATGTGCGTGATCACAGCAGGTTTCAACCAAGAAGGGAAGGGGTCATTGTTGGGGAGAGGAGAGGATAGTCAGAGACGTGGCAAGTACTGATATCAATGTCGGATATGAGAAAAAAAAATTCACGGATAAGAGAATGGAGACACAATGAGTCTCTTTGGTTTGATAGCATATATAACTGAAAACTAAAGAAAGAAGTAAAATGATCACAATGCCCTTGACTAGCCCGTTGTTTGGTGAGATAAATCGGTGATACAAATGCAGAAACTATGAAAAAGGTTGGTCAAAAATTGAATTTTGATGAAGAAGGAATTAGTTCAAAATAGGCTATTGATCTGTGTTTGTCTCAACCATCGGATTTGTGAATACTACAAATAGATAGGTGACCATAGAACACTTAGAAAAATATTCTTGTCCTTTGTCACATCATCCACTGGATTTAGTCCTTACAAAGTAATTATCCAAATATTTAGAAAAGAATGAAAGTCATTCAAGATTATTTGGATTGGCTCATTATATTTTCAACTCAGTTTGCTTCAGATACATCAACTTTTAATCTATGCAAAGAGTATATTTGGAAAGCCGATAGATATTTCTCTCATCTATGGGACTCTTTAGACTCTCGTAAAATATTCTAAGTCATTGAAATTTGATGGAAGATAGTACTTCATAAAAGTCTATAACCGGAAATTGTTGCATAGCATATACTTCCTAATAGAAAAAAAAGTGACTTTTACCTTGTAAAAGTCTTGTAACTATCTCTATTGAAGACACGTGTTAAAGTTGAAGAAAACATTAATACAATGGAGGCTATAAAAAGTCGTTGGTCCCATAGGGGTCCTTCAAGTAACACATTTTGTAGAAATGGGATTGAATACAAACACAAGACATTGATATACTTTTAAAATTCTTTCAATATGAAATCAAAAACAAAATTTACAAGATTTTTGCAGAATAAGAAAAGGATAAACATAATGTAAACAATCTCAAGAACACTAAGCTTTTACTTTTGCATAGTAAGAATAGGTTAGGAGAGAATCATAAAGAGAGAAAGAGATTACTTCACTATTCACAAGTAGTATTTATATTCCACCCGGTAATCTTTTTGACAAAGCGGCACATGTTATTTTGTTTAGATGAGTTGGACTTAAAATTAATACAACCAAATGGCTTACCAAGTGAATGTTATTGTTGGGTCACTGTGCGATCATTTTCTGGCTCTTCTCATTGCAGACAAGCGTGGAGAAAATGTATCTATTCCGTCTCAAGTAGGTCGATGTCTTAGATCAAACATATCAGCCCTAACATATTTTGAAAGTTTTTTGGTTGATTTTATAGAGATTTTTTTTTATTTTTGGTTGATGTCTCTTGTATTTTTTAATATCTTAAAACTCCTCTTAAAGGTATAATGTGTCGTCATTTATATAGTTCTACTCGTGAAAATCGATCATGTAGGAACAAAGACACCGCCCTCCCCTCCCGTCCCTTTGGGGTTACTTTTGCACATGTACAAGGGTAAGGTTGTAACAACTCAATCCAATTTACAATATTTAACGGAAATATTTAACAAACTCATTCAAAAGTAACCTTAGCAGCGAAAGTATTATAAAAATAGTCAAGATTTAAAATTTATAATGATTAAATAAATCCAACATTTAATTCAAAGAAGCTCCTCAACAAGGTCCAACCAAAACTAGATAATAAGTTTTAACCATAAAATAATGTTTTTCCCCAAATCAACTCAGTTGAGCCTTGACCACGTCAAAGCATCAAGCAAGTCCCTTTCCCTTATCCATGCCGGAAGAACCTGCAACTAAAAAGATAGAACTACTACGGGTTAAGCTTTACGCTTAGTGAGCACAAACCACACTCCATATACACCACATATCACATAATCACATACGTAACAAGAACTGGGCATGCAACACACAAATATCCTTACGGCTCTCTACCATCAAGGACTGCAGACTCTGGTACCAGACTACCACACCACCGATACCCACGGTGTAACACCCGTAATTTTCCTTCGTAATATCGATCTATTAATAAAATTATGAGAATTAGAATTATGGATCAAAACCTACATTTTATGATCTAGTATGTTAGAAAATTCAATTACGAGTCCAACGGTCCTTTCGGAATCGAAATCGGAGCAATTTTGTCTTCGCGCTAATCTCTGCGCTGATCTGATTAGCGCCATGATCAGCGCCAAACCTGCTGATTGAGTTCTGACCTGGTGTCGGCGGTACGTCGCGCGCTGATCTAATTAGCGCCATGATCAGCGGCAAACCTACAGTTATATTTTTGAGTTGTTACAAAACACCCTCCCTCTCTTCTTTTTGGCATATCTTCCTCATTTCTTATCCTCCTGGGCCGATTTTTCTCTCTACTTCCTCCTCTCTCCAAGCTCTTCAAGACTACATTGATGGATGGAAGTTCCAAGGTAGCAAGATTTGGAGGCTAGATCTCTTTCATCATCATCTTCTTCACCCTTCACCTTCGAAACTCCATTGTTGCAAGATTTGTGTTCTTCAAGTTCTAGGGTTTCTACTCAAGATTTGACTAGGCCAGCTATGTCTATACCTTTTAGGTTGGATTAATCTATGAAATAGAGTTGTGAACTAACCTAGGATTGATTTGGATTTGATTTTTAAGTTTCTCTCATCTTCTTAACCTACATCTTGGATTTGGGGTTTTTGTCACAAAACCCTAAGGTGAGTTGCTAAAACCGTTTTGTTAATACTGAGAGCACATCATCTTGTTGATTTATATATATTGCTTGGTTATTGTGAATAACCATGATTTTGGATGAAATGCCTAAATTGTTAGGTTTAAGGATTGCCATGAAATGAATGAGTAACGATGCTTGTGTGAATGACTTGACTTGGATTATTGTATACATGGAGTAGATTATCGTATGTTACTAATGCATGAGTTAAATCTATGTAATTATATGATGAATGTATTTATGAGAAATACGTGTTATTATGTATGCCACGAAATGATGTGAAGGAATTAAATCCCGAGCATGTGGGCTTATATGAAATGAATGAAAGGCTTGAGACCCTCGATCAATACCTATGAAAGGTTAAGATAATTGTATGAGTCTTTCTAGACAGTACGTATATGCCTCCGATGGTGTCATGATAGATATGGCATCGAGGTACACAGTATAGAATGGTCTCTTAGACCGGATGAAAATACGGAACACGTATGTGTAATTAAGTATATTCCGCGCCATGTTTCCACACCAAACAGTCTTGGGAGGTACTGAAATAGGTATGCCCCTACGTCGCTGGCTCTCGGGTTGCTCTGAGGTGCGCGGGCCTCTGTTGATGGTGTCATGATAGATATGGCATCGAGGTGTTTGGAAGTAAAGAGTGATGGGACTGGCGGTAGATATACGGCTATATAAATAACAATGGACGAACCAATGCAATATTTCCACACCAAACAGTCTTGGGAGGTTCTGAAATAGAAATGCCCCTATGTTGCCGGCTCTCGGGTGGCTCCGAGGTGCGCGGGCCTCTAATGGTGTCATGGTAGATATGGCATCGAGGTGTTTGGAAGTAACGAGTAATGGGATATTGGTTGGTGGAGGTGGGTCGCTCCCACTGTTTTCGAAGATAAAAGATAACTCGTAAAAGTATACTTTGATTATGTTGTTTATATACCTTTATGTATACATCATATGTCTTAACATGATTCTATATGTTTCGTACTTGTTGGTACAACTCACTAGGATCTTTTGGCCTAACACTTGCGTGGTGTCGATGTGTCTCTCAGGTGCTAGTGGTGCCGCTCCAAAGTAAATGCTTGGGTTTAGAGTGAGCTTGGGGAATCGTGTGAAGAGACCGGTCATCTAGACCGCGAGTTGATAGTAGAAACTGATAACCTTTTGTAGTCTTTTTTCTTGTTAGGAATTAGACTTGTTGGTTATTATATCGCTTCATTTAAATTACAAACATTGTAATTGTACATTACTTTATACCCCATTTTTTGGAAGAGCTCACGCTTTGGTGTAATTTGTATTACCACCTTTCGTTAATGAAAGTTTTTGTTGACTCCAAATTTTGGGGTGTTACACACGGTGGCCACCACCACTACAATGGGCACGACCAACACAAGCAAGCCAGTCTCATTTAAACCACAACACGTATACGCGCAATTAGCATACATAACTACATATAGATGGTTAATGTACTCACCTGTCACAATGCCCCAAATCACGTTCTTGAATCACCACAAGTAAGTATCAAACATTATATAACATACACATGCATACACATATCAAACTCAACCCAAAAATGGGTTCTAAAACATAACCCGACCCCTTTATCGAAATGACATAGCTACGCTAGTCCAATTTCTCTCAAACTTCACGAAACATCAAGTGCTAACATCCCTTAGGGGTACATGGACTCGAAAACCCCAACCAGACTCAAACGAAAGAGTTCAAAATTCTAAACAGAGCGGTTTCATGTTCGTGAGATCCAGATTTCGCGTTCGTGAGACGACGACAAAACGATCATCTTTCGATGTTGAATAGCTCGCGGTGCAAGCAAGCTCTTCGCGGCGCGAAATGGCGCCAAACCCACTATTTCGACCTCCAAATCGAGAAATCGACCAAAATTTGTGGTTTTTCACCCCAAGGCTTCAAACCAGTCAATTCACACCAAACACATGTAATTAAACAACCCCAAAACAATTAACACAATCACATAACATAAACCGACTCTAAGACAACTAATTGATGATCCATTGATCATCAATTTCACTTTTACACTTCCAAAAACCTAACTTTTTCTTAGACTTCAAAAACAACAATATACTAAGGAATTAACATTCATACCTTGATAGATTCCACTAATCAACCGTGAATTGCACGATTGCTACTTCGATTGGTTGAAACTCTACCTTCAATTGCAACTCCAAAATCGCCCAACACCTCCTCTCTGACTCTCCAAATCGGCTCCGAGGAGAATTATGGGAGAAGCTAGGGTTTTAACCCATATTTATACAAAAACACAACCTTCCACTTTGAAGAATTACACCAAGGCCCCCTAAAGTTCTACACTTCACAAAATAACCCAAAGGTTAACATAACATAACACTAACATCGTTAAAATACTAACTTTGGAAAACGGGCGTTACAAAGGTTTTACCCAGTAAGGACAAAAATGACTTGATCTTACATGTACTACTTTAAAAAGTGGCTAAAAATTAGTTTATTCAAATTACACTAAATAGTAATACACTATAATATAGCCATTACATTCAAATTCAAAAATCAATTACTCTTGTAAACGTACTTTTTTTTGTCAAATTTATTTATACTACTAAACAATAATAACAATTTGAAAAAGTATTGCCATTATCATATACATATAAGAAAGAGCCCTGGTGTTAGAAGCCAGGAAATTGCTCTTGGTTTATTCTTACATTTTCCTCCAATAACAAGATACCACGTCGGTTGGCTGATTCATTAATAAGGGATTAGTCACCTATTTCAATCTTACACGTGTCCATAATAAGGGTTGACTCATCTTATTCAATATTACACGTGTTATCTAACTCCTTTGAGTTACCATCAGGCATCAGAGCTCAATAACGCACTTTGAACGATCCACACCATAAAATCATCAGATATCCGAAGTTGTTTAAAATGAATAAAGATCTAAAAGAAGAATGATTACACTATTGCAAGTTCCTTGCAATTAGAATCAGCGTCCAGTTAAAGATTTTACAATAGCAACATCCTTCACCTCCCAATAGCTCTCAGGCCGCTAACTCTTCGTTCCAAACATCTCCAAATTCAGCATAATTTCTGAACGCAAAAGTTCAGACCCCCTTCATGTCATTCTTTCAATTTCTACACGATAGGCACAACCCCTTCAGGATACCAGTCTCCGAAGGTGACATAACAGTCTGTTTATGTTTATCCTCACATTATCCGCCGAATGTAGTGTAAAACATTCAAATGCCCAAATTTTACTGCTTGTATGTAAATGAGAATCCCAAAAAGGAGAGATCAAAATCAGTTGTCGAGAATTAAGAGGAAGGTCGATATGAAACAAGAATGACACCAATTGTTGCATAGCGAATCAAGGAAAGGTGATATGTTATGAGGGAAATTTAAGTCTGAAATTTCCAATTGGGGATTGATTGGATTGGATTGAATTGAAGAGAAATGAACAGCAATGGCGTTATCTTTCAGTTCCAAAAGATGTTAACTGAAAAATTAGGAGACTTGAACGTACCATAATTTCCATAAGAGAAGCTTAATTGGGGGAAAATGACTCTGATTGATGGAATCGGAAGAACAGATCTCCAAATCCCTTCGTCTTCCTCTCAAAGAAAACAACTCCTATAACCCACATATTCAAATCAATAAAAAAGAAACTTCAGATTTCATTAGGCACTAATTTCATCTGCAACAATGTTTAGATTTTTGATTTAGGGTTTGTTCTTGAGGATTAAGGTGGAGAAGCCGAAAAGTCACAAAAAAAACTAATACAAAGAAGGGGTCGTTATTGATTTAATCATGGTTTCTCCTATGAGTTGATGAAAAAGGGGTTGCTGGATTTGCATGTTACGGATCGAAGCAAGGAGGCTATGAAGGCGCTGTGGTTTTTTGATTTTGGTGGGTGGCCCAGTGCCAGGTTAGATAACATAGATGATAGTTTGCTTATAATATATATAAATTTTTATCTTTAAAAACTTGTATATTTGGTGAGGGTTGTGTAATAAAAAATAGGTTGACAAAAAAACAAATAGATATTTTTTTTGCCTAAATGGAAAAACAGTTTAGTTATTTTCCTATCGTGTAGTAAATTGACATCTGCCATTTTATAATAATTAATGCCAAATTATATGACACGTATATGACATGAACAGCAATGGCGTTATCTTTCAGTTCCAAAAGATGTTAGTGATAACTAAAGACCCCACCAACAACTCAATGAAAACAAATCAATCACGGGTTTTGCCATTAAGATTACTTAGATTCACGGTTTTCTTCTAAACTTAGCCAGTAATCTCAAGTTTGATATGATACACCCAGTAGATACTTTTACACAATCGCACTTAACATGAACACGAAACATCGAAGATATTAGTATTAGTAACAGACCGTCTTGAAATTCTGGAGAATTCCACGCTTTGGTTATTGTATAACATGTTCAGTTATAGCATCCTGTTTGAATTTATCGTCAGGGTGAAAATCGGATTACGATCACGAACACTTTGGTACTTCATGTCAATTCAATTTATATCATTTCCATTTCACCAAATAAAAGAGTTCAACAGTGTCATCAAGCTTACTTACCACCACAAATACTTTGATTTTGGATGTTTAAACTGCTATTAAGCTACTGATTTATGAATCCGAGTTTGGATTAAGTTACATGGTGTTGTATTATAGGTTGCAGGTAGAATTGGGTGGTATACAGTCTCAGATTTATATTCTTCGTCTTCTACACCTTCCCCTGCTTCTCCTAATCTTTACAAGGTACACTTTTTCATTTTTATCTGTTAACCTAATGTGTATATATATATATATATATCTAATTCTCGTTTTAAAGTGGAATGGTTTGGCATGTCGATGGATTAGTCGACATTTTTCACAATATTTACATTGCTGGGTTGGGCTTCCAAGAACTGAACCTGCAATTGAGAATACTGAAAAATATTTATTTTGGTGATGTTGAAGAGGTAACAAGTAGGAAAGGATGTCCAAAAAATTTAGTTTGGATATGTTTTTATGTGGTTGATCAACATGAACCCCTTTTATTTATTCTCCATGATATATTTTAAGGCTTTGAGCTGCAACCCAAAATCCATAATAGAGTACCAATTGATGAGTAGGAAGAAATTGAGCAAAAATGAGAAAGTTATACACTTACTTTCAAGTATTTAATAAAGCATCTCCTATTTTGTATTGTATCTTCCCTGATGTATCTCCTATTTTACAGGGTTTTTTGTTTGCAAGAAGAAACATCAAATTATTTCAAAGGTATGGTGCTGATTTTTTTGCCATCTAATTTTTCCGCAAGTTTGTTTGTGCAAATAAGTTGTGTTTCTTGAGTTAGTCATTTTTAGCTATGCATCTTCATTGTACTTTCTTTGTTTTAAGACAATTGGAACGTTGGAGTACTTTTATAAGCTAATATAAGATCCATGTTGTTAATATTGTACTTATATACCACATCAATGAAAGAACAAATAATATTGGATCAAGGTATGAAAACAATAGAGCCCATCTTAAGAAATAGGAAATATTGTATAAATAAGAATTCGAGTAGAATAATTAATTATGTATGAAAAGAGAAAAAACGGATCAAATTACGATTGGTGCCGATTGGAAGCTTTACCAGTTATATTTTTCATATAACCATGTTTTGTTTTTGTAGTTATCATTTGAAACCTTGTCAAGCTTTTAAGACTTTTATTAGTTTTGGATCTATGTGTCAACTTCTTACCAATTTCTTAGAACTCTAAGGGCATCTCCAATGCATGACACTCTATCAGAGTGTCATGGGCTGCCACATCATTCCACTCACCATACAACTCTACCATTTTATACCTACACTCCATAACACTCCAATGAGTTTAATGGATTTCCACATCATATATATATATATATATATATATATTATCTAAAAATATAACTTTACCAACAAATTTAAAAATCTACTAAAAACAAGGAATAATACATTAAAATGAAAATGAAACGAAATTAAAATACATTTAATAAAAAGTACGTGACTAAAATACATCGAATAAAAAGTACCAAAGCTAGAAAATGAAATGCGTAAACATCGAATAATTAAAAACTACAAAACCTAAACACACATTAAATAAAAACGACGATGCCTACAAATTATATTTTATTTTGATCTCTTCACAAGCATGAAATTAAATTTAAATGTAGTTTATGTTATGTATTTTAAGATTAATGTAATGTTTTATTAATGTAATGTATTTTGAAATTAATGTAATGTTTTATTAGTTTTTTATAAATTAAAATAAACAATAATATAATATAAAAATAAATAAACAATAAACATAAAATATATAAATATATATATATGTGTGTGTGTGTGTGTGAAATTATGAACCTCTACCTATATAAATATGTATATATATAAAACATTACCTATTTATTTTTAAAAAGAAAAATGAATTGTGGGGTCCACAATAAACATATGATGCGTTTCATGGCCATTGAACTCCAATCCATTACACCCCTATTACACTCTACTCACAATGCATGATCCCCTTATTGAACTCTCATTAAACTCTATTATACTTGCATTGTGGATGCCCTAAGATTGGAAGTTTCTTGCGTTTTTTTTTGGCAAGGCCTACTGAAGTGTGCATGTAATGGGTACACAATTGTAATTCATTGATTGTTGATTATGTTGTCTTTTCAGCTGAGCTGTATAAGGCCATCCGCAACCGTGCAGGTCATACCACCTGCACAGGCTGCCACCTCAGCGCCACATCAGCTTTACCACTACCTTACCATTACCATACCATTCACCCACATCCGTACAGGTCATATCACATGTATAGTTTTTTTAAAATTAACAATTTAAATTAACAATTAACAATTCATTTTAAAATTAAAAATAACAATTAAAATTAAAATTTTCAATTAAAATTAAAAATAACAATTAAAAAAATTACATTAAAATTAAAAATAAAAAACTATTCGAAAGGAGGCCAATCGTATTCAGCGCGCAACCGCGCCTTCTCTCGCAACGTGGTCTCCAAAATGGGACCCGAGAGATGGTTGTGCGGTGATGTGTAGAATTGGAAGTGTGCCATCCTTTGTTTTTCTTTAAGTATATCCATAAGCCCGGTGATACCATGTGTGAGAGCGCCTACTTGGGTTGACATGCCCGTGTTGGTATCGTTTGTCGAAGACGAAGACCCCGCACGTCTCGCCGCGTTCCGACCCATTGGTCGTGGCCGTTCGGTTTGTGAGCGGTGCTCATCATCCCCGAGGTGGGTGTAAGTACGAGCATCGGAATCGCCGGGGGAGTCCGTTTGGGTTTCGGACGTTTTTGACCGTTTGTTTGTAGGCGCGCGGATGTCCGATGGGTTCATCATTTCTACCGGGTTGTACTTCGGGCATTCGATGAGAACTCTCCAAGCGGCTTGGTGAGGGAATGTTCGATTATACTCACGTCGGTATCGCTCGAGCGCTCGTTCCAAGATATTAACGTCGGATTCGCCGCTATTTCGGTGATTCAATGTGTTGTTGTAGATACAAGCAAATTTCGAGACCCCCGATAGAAGCAATCTCACTTTGGTTTGCACGGAGTCGCTTGAGCGGACGTTGGGGCCGTACCCCATGCGTATGTCTAACGACCTTTTAACGGCCATCCAAAAATTGTCTACTTCAAAAATGAAAAAAATTAAAACACATTAGCGAATACTTAAGTACGTTAAAAAAACGGTTTTTTATTTACCTCCCGTTCGATAGTTACCTATGGTTGAATCCTCCGAGATTTCGGCGCACGCTTTCGCCAACTCGACCTCCTCTTCACTCGACCATGGTTTAGGAGGCGCTTTAGTTTTGGTCGGGTTCGCACTCGAGCTCGCTTCTACGTTCTTACCCTTCCCACGTTTTTTACCTTTGGGTTGTGGCGGCGGTGGCGGTGGCGGCGACTTCGGTTGGGTCTCGAGTACCTCCTCGTCATCTCCCCACGATTGCGGTGACAAGTTGGTTCCATCTCGTGGTTCCCACACTTGTGACGGCGTGGGTTGTTGGGTTTGCGTCGTCGGTTGTTGGGGGTGCATGGTGTACGTCATCATAGGGGTATTCGCGATCATATTCGCATAAGCCCAATTGTCGACCATTGGGGTTTGCGGCCAACCCGATGGAGGCAACCAACTTCCAAACCCCATAGGGTTCGTCATTGCAGGGCGATAGACACCCGACGGTGGAGGCGTTTGGGATGCCGAGTTAGGACGTCGGGAACCGGAAGGGGTACCGTGTGAATCCATGAAAGAGATGAAGAAGAGATGAGATAATTTGTTGAGGAAGAGATGAAGATGAAAATTGAATAGATGTAGATGAAGATAATTTGTTGATGAAGATGAAGATGAGTGGTAAAAAATTGAATAGATGAAATTATATATATATATATAGGGGTGGGTTCAAATGTGAACCACTTTTTGGTTGTGAACGTGAGGACAACCGAGAGCGCGACACGTGGCGGATGACTAGGCGCCACGTCAAGTCCACGGCGGATGACTAGGCGCGATTCATGGGAGGGCATTGAATTATAGAGGGGGACCACACTCAAAGCCGCCACATGTCGCGCTCTCGGTTGTCCTCACGTTCACAACCAAAAGGTGGTTCACATTTGAACTTTCCTCTATATATATATGTAAAAAGTAAAAAATATATATATATATATCCGTTATACAACGGTCAAAAAGAAAAAAAAGCAATGGTATCGTCTCACCGCTCACCATCCTCACCGCTCCCATACCGGCATACCGTGGCGGTGTTACCGCCGGTATGGGAGCTGCACCGGCCCCATACCCTTTGCGCTGCGGATGGCCTAAGAGATTTCATGTATGACCTAGGGATTAATAATCACTTTTGGAATAAAGAATAAGAATTCTTTGAAATTGATCATGATCTCCATAAGCAACACTTTTTGTGGAATTTCTTTGGTTATGCCTGTGGATAATGCAAGATTGGACGAACGACACAGTGATATATGCCACTGTGAACACTTAATAGGTCCGTCCCTGGTAAGTTAGATCTATGAATCTTATTGATAGACAACCACTTAGTTATACTTTAATATCTATGAATTTTACTGGTAGACAACCATTTAGTTATATTTTAAAGACGGTTACAAGATTTATGGTTTATATCTAATTCACACTATGTACATTAGTTCATTTGTAATTTAAGATCGAAATACAAAACTTTTATTTATTTTTGTATTATATATTACATAATTATATTTCTGGGCCGTGTTTTAGCACGGCCCAAAACTTAACTAGTATATACTATACAAAAGGCAGGCGACCCGCCCCAAACCTAAAGCTCCAGACGACCCGCCCGAGTCCCGACCCATGCTATCCATCCACTTTGAAATTTACATATTAGGTCCCTGGATTTATAATATTTATTCACCTTATGTCTTTTACTTTTTAATATTTTATTTTACGTTTTAGTTATATATCGTATATTAACTAAAATATGTTTAAAAATTACGTTTTAATTTTAACAAATTACGTCGTTATAATTGTATCATCGATACGATCGAAATGAGCCTAATATTGAATAATTTTTGATGTAATTATATATATATATATATATATATATACGATTATATGAAACCATATAATCCTATATCCATTTTCAAATTTAGATATTACCCCCTAAACTTATAATATTTATTCACTTTATAACTTTTATTTTTCAATATTTCATTTTATGTTTTAGTCATATATTGAGCAAAACGTGTATTTCCCAGACACGCTAACCGGCCCACACTGTCAGCCCATTCCACTGTGAGGGGCTTACCAGACTCACTCAGCGGCAAGGCGATTGCACGGGGGCCCCGAATTCGCATCCTGAGGGATTCAAACCCGTGACCACTAGCATATTGAGCAAATCACCGAGCCCCTTAACCAACTGAGCTACGCGCCTTGGGCGTTTTAGTCATATATAAAATATGTTAAAAAAGTACGTTTAAATTTAACAAATTACGTCATTATAATCGTATCGTCGTTACGATCGAAATGAACCTACTATTGAATATTTTTTGATGTAACTATTTTATTATATATTATATATAGTATGATTATGTGAGACCATGACATTTGTAAAAGTTACATTTTAACTCTTAAACTTATAATATTTATTCATTTTATACTTTTAGTTTTCTATACTTTATTTTATGTTTTAGTCATATATCGTACATGTTAGGATTGTGTGCGAGACAGTAACAGGGTTACCGTGTCCAATGTTATAAGACACTAGTAGGTCACACCGCTGCACACCTAATTGAGAATTTGTGTGCAAGGGATAAATGAGAAGAGAGAGAAATAAATAATTATTAGTCAAATAATTAATTACTAATTTTAATTAATCAGTAAATTAATTAATTAATTGATTAATTAATTAAGGAATTAATTAAAAGGATAATTATAAAAGGAATTATAATCAGATTAAATCACTGCCTTATCTAAACCTATAAATAAAAGGTTAAAGGCTTTGATAATCAGTTGATTAATCCTACGAAAAATCTCTCGCTCTCTCTCTCTCTAAAGCCGTCGATCTCCCTCTCTCTCACACAACGATCGTTTTTTTCCGATCGGTCACGGTGGTCTAGCAACCCTCTCACGTGGTGTCAGTAGCGGTGTACCCCCTGCTTGCTTTTCGGGAAACTAATCGCATAAAGGTAAACGATCTAAACTCCCTTATTTGTGTCTGTGTGGTTTGGATTGGATCCGGCTCTTGGGGATCTGTTTTTTGTTATCCGCTGCGCGTCTATACGCTAGGATCCCCTACAGTGGTATCAGAGCCACTTTCCAAAACCCGCAGATCAGGTTTATCTGCGTATTGTTTTGATTGAAAATTCGATTTTTATGCGTTTAGAGTTTTTTGTTTAAATTGGATTTTTGATCGAAAGTGAATCGGCGGCAGTTAGCCGACCGAATCATCGCAACCACCAGTAACCACCACCGGCGAAACCACAGTTTGTGGCGGCCGGCGGCTGTCGATCGAAACAACCACCACGCCGCACCACAGACGATGGTCGCGGCTGTGGTCGACGAATAACCACCGCACCACCGATTGTGGTGGCGGTGGCGGTGGATCACGGTGGCAACGGCGATGGCGGTTGTTGTTTTCGATGGCGACGGCGACGGTGGTGGCTTGCGCTGCTGCTGTCGTCGTTCGTCGATGGTGGTGGCGAATGGTGGCAATGGCGGCACAGCGGTGCAACCATCGCCACAGAATTGCAGCCCACGCAACACGCTCGCGCCGCGAGCAGATTGGCTTGCGCCGCGAGGGTTTGCTATCTGGAAGGTCACCACGAGCCACAGGCTCGCGCCGCGAACAGACTGGCTCGCGCCGCGAGCGAAGCCTGGTCATGACCAGTTTGCGTCGTGAACAGTCCGGCTCGCACCCCGAAGTAGCTGTTGTTTGCGGTTCGTAATACTTATAAGGGTTATCCGAAAAACCAGATAGGTTTGGAACCCTAGAGGTAATCTTATTTTATCTGCTTGATAATTAAGATTAAATTAATTTTATCTATTTAAGTCATAGTCAAACCCTTTTGACCCGTGGTTGTATTTTTTTTGTTTTATTTAATTTAATTGTTGGTTACGGGAGGCCTGCGTGCCATTTACAACCCGCTTTTGTAATACAATTTTTCTTTATAAATAAAATAACCGAAGAAACCTGAAGACGGAGCCAAGGAGACAACCATGGAGCTTGGAGCCAGTGGGAGCGCCGAGAAGTTTTGTCCCTTAGGAATAAAGTGTTAGGATTATGTGCGAGACAGTAACAGGGTTATCGTGTCCAATGTTATAAGACACTAGTAGGTCACACTGCTGCACACCAAAATGAGAATGTTTGGATTATGGGAAATAATTAATTGGTTAATTAATTATTTAGAGAGGAAAAGAAATAAATAATTAGTTGAATTATTTATAAGTTAATTAATCAGTTAGATTAATTAAATGAGGTAATTATCAAAGGGAATAATTATGGAAAATATTTATTTGATAATTATCAGGTATTTGATTTGGAATCAAACACTGCCTTATTTAATTGATATCATCAATATAAATAAAGGCTTAGGGGCTTTGATGAATCAATGATTTTACAACTGAAAAACTCAGAAAAATCTCTCTCTCTCCCTCTCCCAAAACCGGCGCCTAAATCCAGTGAGGAGGAAGGTTCGTGTTTGTTTTTCGGGTAATCCTCGGTGGTGGTCTAGCAACTCTCTCAACCGGTGCCAGTAGCGGTGTACCCCCTGCTTGCGATTCAGAGCTGTTATTCGCAAAAGGTAATCCACTGAAACACCCTTAATTGTATCTGTATGGTTTAGGATTGGATCCTCGATTGGGAATCGTTTTTGTTATCCGCTGTGCATATTCTTGTATCCCACGATTCCCAACAGTGGTATCAGAGCCACTTCCTAAAAACCTACAGATCAGGTTTATTTATTATCTAGGTTTGTTAAAAATTCGATTTTTATGTTTATAATTGTTAAAAATTGGATTCTTGTAAAAACCTAACCGGTGGTGGAACGGCGGCAGTTAGCCGACCGAACCACCAGACCAAACCACCAACGCGCGGCAACCGCACCACAGATGGTGGTTGCGGTGCCGGCTGTCCTCCGTTCGCCAGCCGCACCACCGATTGTGGTGGCGGCGTTGGCCGTGGCAATCGAACGCCACCAAGTAGGTGGCGATTGTTGTTGTTAATCGAGTCGGCCACCGAGGACCGGACCACCAAACCGTTTAACGGCGATGGTGGTGGCTGCGTGATAGAGCCGCGCAACACGGCGGCGCTGCGGTGAAAAACCAACCGCCGCACCACCGTTTGTGGTGGCGGCGGTGTATGATACAACCACCGAAGCCGGAAACGGCGACGGTGGTGTTGATGATTATCGAGACCGCAGGAAGCGGCGGTGGTGGTGGCGAATGCTGCTGCTGCCGACCGCCACACCACCGATTGTGGTGGTGGCGGCAGCGGCGATAGTTTTGCGTCGATCGGACAACCACCGCAAACCCCGATTGGGCAGCGGTGGTGTAACGATGGTGGAGTAGCTGTTGTTGCCCAGTGGTGGCGGCAGTAGCGTGGAGGTGGCGGCGGCCTTGGCCGTTGTCACCAGTTGAACCACGAACCACCGAGCCAACCGCCGGCTGTCTTACGGCCTCGCCGGGCGGTGGCGGTGGCTGTTTGATTGTTTCCCGCAAGTGCAGGCCACACCACCGAACGGTGGTGATGGCGGTTGTTGTTGCGCCGGCAGGCGGTGGCAATGGCGATGAGATCGTGGTGGTGGCGGTGGTCGATAACCGCCGCAAAGGGGGTATCGGCCACTGCCAGATTCGGTTTCCGGAACACCAACCAGTATGGGGGCAGCGGCAGGTAGCTGTTGTTGCTCACGGTAGGTGGTAACGGATAAGGGTTATCTAAACCAGATAGGTTTTAAAACCCTAGGGATAATTTTATTTTTAATTTTTAAATCTTTTGATAAATTAGAAATTAAAAATTATCTGTTTGCGTCATAGTCAAACCCTTTAGACCCGTGGTTGTGTTTTTCATATTTTATTTATTTAATTGTTGGTTACGGGAGGCCTGCGTGCCATTTACAACCCGCTTTTATAATGTAATAAATAAAATAACCGAAGAAACCGAAGACGGAGCACGAAGCCAAAGATGGATCTTGGAGCCAGTGGGAGCACCGAGAAGTTCATGCCTTGTGTGTTGCTGTCACTTAGGGTTAAGACCGTCGTTTTGTGTTGGCTCACAAAACGACAATAGTTTTAAGGGTTTTGGCTATGACATGTCTTTTAAAATTGCGTGGTTGCTTATATTTAATTGTGTACTTGTCTGAATAACGTTAAATATAAACTGAATGTTTTTAAAAGACAAAGATGGATACAAATACAGTTTGTGTTTTGAATCCAAGTTTTTGAAAACTGGCAGATTTTTGAAACCCTTATTAAAAATCATAGATTAGTAAGTGCAACCCACTTTAGGGGCACTTCCGGTGTAAGGTACATAGGGCGTTGTAAGTGCACACACTATGAACGCCCGTGTTCAAACCGAAACTGGAAGGAGATAAAACTCTGCGAATTATCTCCGGGTGGTACCGGCCAGAGTTTGTCCAGGCCCTGGGTGGTGCAATCTATTTTGGTAATTATTTATTCACTGGGTGGTACCAGGCCAAAATGCACTAGAGGGACTAAATATGCACGGATTATTAATATCCGATGTCCCGACGATCTAGAAGTCGTATTTCCAGATAGGGAATACGATTGGTATAGTGTTACCTACCATAGATCGCATGAGTCGGTATGACATGATCACATGCTTCCCGACGCATGTGAAATATGGATTCTAGTCTAATAAATTTATTTTAAGGGTAATAATTTATTAGAATTATATAATTATAAACTAAAACTGGAATTTTATATTCTTCTGTAGATGTCTCAAATTAGTATTCCGTTTTATTCACCTGAAGAGTCACTTCGCCTTATTACGGGCAAGTGGAAGCTTACGGGCCATAACTTTCCAGTTTGGAAGTTACACTTGAGGAACGTTTTATGTGCCCAGGATAAGCTTTATGTGATCAACAAACCCGTATCACGACCTAAAAGCAATGCCCCTGAAGAGGAATTTGCTGAGTATTTTAGATACTTGACAGATGAATCGGATGTAATGTCCATTCTGATTTTCTCTATGTCACCCGAGTTCACGGGAGATTTAAGAGTTAAATCATGTCACGAGGTTGTGAGAGATGTGGAGAACCAGCTAGGTCTCTACAAGCACACGGGAAAGCTATTGATCATGCAAGAGATTCTCTCCCTGAAGCTACAGAAGGGTCAGTCAGTTAAAAACCATCTTGTTGATATGAGAAGGCTTTTTAAATGTTTATCGCGTCTGGGGTACAAGATGACTCAGGAAGAGTTAGTGTATCTCATGTGGTTCTCCCTCACAAAGGAAGTTCAGGACACAGCTAGTGCCTACATGAAGGAACCAAAGAGTGACGTGGATAAAGTTCATGCAGATATCCTGGCCAGTCTGGAGCCAGTACCCGAACCTGCGAATCTCATGGACACTGACATAATAGATGAGCTGGGAGATCTGAGTTGCCCAGAGTGCGGCAGCGAGGATATTTGCGAGCACTCGATGAATATCGACCAGATGGATATCGGTTTACCCGATACTCCAGGTATCTTTATGATAGATTGCTTAATCACTTCTTATGAATCATGGGTAATTGATACAGGCAGTGGTAACCACATTTGTAATCATTTACAGGGATTCACTAGAAGAAAGACTCTGAGGAAGGACCGTTCGAACCTACGAGTGGGCGAAGGCACTCCGTTGATTGCTGAAGCCGTGGGATCTTATAGTCTTAGTTTACCCTCGGGTCTAGTTTTGGAACTGAATAATTGTTATTATATTCCAAATATGATTAAGAATGTATTGTCTTTTGATTTGTTGGTAGACCAAGGCTTTTACTATAAATATTCTTATAAAATGATTTCGGTTTTTAAAGATAATATTTTCTATTTTAAAGCTACACCCGTAGATGGTCTATACACTGTAAATCTTAAAGACAACAATAGTGAAATCTATCATATAAGTAAGCGATCCAAGGATATTGAGGATCAAACTTACCTCTGGCATTGTCGTTTGGGCCATATAAACAAGAAACGCGTTGAACTACTCCTAAAAGGAGGTTTTCTTGGCAATTTCGATTACAAACCTTTTGATAATTGCGAATCTTGTTTATCTGGTAAAATGACAAAGCAACCTTTCAACAGTGAGAATGAAAGGGCTACTGACTTGCTTGAAATAATCCACACAGATGTATGTGGACCTTTCAGTCATGTAGCAAGAGGAGGATACCGGTACTTCATTACCTTCACTGACGACTTCAGTAGGTATGGATATGTCTACTTGATGAGACATAAATCTGAAACCTTTGAGAAATTCAAGGAATATCAGAATGAAGTACAGAATCTACTTGACAAGAGGATCAAGTTCTTACGGTCAGATCGTGGTGGCGAATATCTCAGTGATGAGTTTGACAATCATCTGATGGAGTGTGGGATTGTATCCCAACTTACACCTCCGTATACACCTCAGATGAACGGTGTATCAGAAAGGAGAAATCGTACCTTACTAGACATGGTACGAACGATGATGTGTCATTCTTCGCTGCCAGTATCATTCTGGGGACATGCGCTCGAAACAGCAGCACACATACTGAACAGAGCGCCAACAAAGTCGGTAGAAAAGACTCCATACGAGTTGTGGAAGGGTAAGAAACCCAACATATCTTTTCTTAAAATTTGGGGTTGTGAGGTTTACGTCAAACGACCTACCTCAGAAAAACTCAAACCCAAATCCGACAAGTGTTTCTTCGTTGGATATCCCAAGACCACCGTGGGATATTATTTCTACAACCCTGAAGAGAACAAAGTGTTTGTTGCTCGAAATGGAAAATTTCTGGAAGAAAAGTTTCTCAGTTTAGAGAACACCAGAAAGGATGTAGATCTACAGATAGTAGACGAAGAAAGCACTACACCAGTTGTTGAGCCAGATATTCAACATAACAATGTTGAACCTCAACCAGAGCCGGTTGAGGAAGTGCAAACACAGGACCTTCGCAGATCCAGTAGGATAAGACAAGAACCAGATAGGTATCTTGGGTTTTTGGTCTCTCAAGACAGTGGAGACTTAAATGAACCAACATCCTATGGAGAAGCTGTGTCAGGCAGTGAGTCTGAACAATGGCAGGAAGCCATGAAGGCCGAGATGCAATCCATGTATGACAACCAAGTCTGGGAGTTGACTGATTTGCCACAACACTGTAAAGCTGTTGGACGCAAATGGGTTTTCAAGAAGAAAACCGACATGGATGGAAATGTACACACCTTCAAGGCCAGACTGGTCGCAAAAGGATTCACACAAACTCATGGTATCGACTATGATGAAACCCTTTCACCAGTGGCCATGCTAAAGTCAATTAGGATTCTAATGGCCATCTCAGCGTACTTTAACTACGAGATTTGGCAAATGGACGTCAAGACAGCCTTTCTGAATGGAAAGTTAACAGAAGACGTCTATATGGAACAACCAGAGGGGTTTGAAGATCCTAAGAATCCTAATAAGGTGTGTAAGCTGCTAAAATCTATTTATGGATTGAAGCAAGCATCTCGAAGCTGGAACTTACACTTCGACGAGCGAATCAAAGAGTTTGGTTTCGCTAAAAGTGAGTTCGAGCCATGTGTTTACACCAAGTTCAGTGGGAGTATAGTAACCTTCCTGGTCTTGTATGTAGATGACATACTACTCATAGGAAACGATGTACCAACTTTACAGAGTGTTAAGGAATGGTTAAGTAAATGTTTCCAGATGAAAGACCTTGGAGAAGCCGCTTATATACTAGGTATAAAGATCTACAGAAACAGATCTAAGCGGCTTATCGGACTTAGTCAGAGTACATACATTGACAAGGTTCTGAAAAGATTCAGGATGGATGAATCCAAGAAGGGATTCATTCCAATGCAACATGGCATAGTGTTAAGTAAAACACAGAGTCCTGTTTCTAGTGAAGATCAGGACAGAATGAAATCGGTTCCATATGCTTCTGCAATTGGATCGATTATGTATGCCATGCTATGTACTAGGCCCGATGTTGCTTACTCAGTAAGTGTTACGAGCAGATACCAACAGAATCCAGGTGAACCCCATTGGGTGGCTGTCAAGAACATTCTCAAATATCTGAGAAGAACGAAAGAAATGTTCTTGGTCTTTGGAGGTTCTGAGGATGAAATTAGTGTCACAGGATACTCTGACGCTAGTTTCCAGACCGACAGAGATGACTTCAGGTCACAGTCAGGGTACGTCTTTACCCTAAACGGAGGTGCGATCTCGTGGAAGAGCTCGAAGCAGGACACGATTGCAGACTCAACTACAGAGGCAGAGTACATTGCAGCATGTGATGCGGCAAAGGAAGCTGTCTGGCTGAGGAATTTTCTATCGGATCTCAGAGTGGTTGCCAGTATCTCGAGACCGATAGATATATTCTGTGATAACTCAGGAGCCGTGGCGCAAGCAAAGGAACCTAGAGAGCATCACAAGTCGAGACACGTGCTCAGAAAGTATCACCTCATCCGAGAGATCATTGGAAGAGGAGATGTAAGAATATGCAAGATTCCAACAGAAGACAATGTCGCAGATCCGCTGACAAAGCCACTAGCAAGGGCAAAGCATGAGGCACATGCGAATTCCATTGGGATGCAGTACCTGGAAGCCAGTAGCTAGTACTTAGTTTATTAATTATTACTATAGTCTAATTTAGAAACAATGTAATCATGTAAAGTTTTTATTTCACAGTGTGTTGGAAATAAATGGAGGTTTTAATTTCATGATTGTTCTAAATTAACTATTTTTCGCATATTTAACGTATCCTTGATTCTACAAAGTCTTGTATGAAATCTAAATTTCCGTAGCCACTTATTGAAATGGGAATTTCAATAGGGAGTTTAACGCTATTATGAATACTTGATGATTTATTCAAAGTAGAGAGTAAAAGCACAAGTGATGTGACCAAGTATTTATAGATACTCATCAGAGTGTTTGAGTATTGGAAGTGACCAGTAATCAAGTCTGCTTCATGGAGCCTCAGTCATAGGCACTGACTTGATAGGTTGTCCTCAGACCTGAGATACTTGGTTTGGGAACACGAGGACCACTGTACTCTTAGCACGTACTAACGCTGCACCGTAACTGGGTGGCTATACGGGACGTGACTAGATGCAGCGGAAGCCGTGGATCCAAATGCAAGTAGTCAAGAAGGGATTTGCACCTCTTTCAAAAGAGAGATATTTCCGGGCCCCTTGACGATTAAGATTGGCAGAAAACGCGTGGCCACGCTCGGATAGAATAACAGGGGTTATTTAGTAATATCCGTTACTGCAGGCAATCGAAATCAGAGTCAAGAAATACTTGATTTTAAGAAATGAATCCTCCACTCCATGTCTTAAATCACTTTAGAAATATCGTGTGCAAAAGGAATGAACCTGTGTACAAATTCAAGCGTGAGTTGTATCTCTGAATATAAGAGATCTTATAACCTGGTTAACCTAAGCGTCTGGCTAGGGACCTCCTTAGGCTAATGATAACAGTTCAGTTACATGTCTAGCACAAGTGGGAGTCTGTTAGGATTATGTGCGAGACAGTAACAGGGTTATCGTGTCCAATGTTATAAGACACTAGTAGGTCACACTGCTGCACACCAAAATGAGAATGTTTGGATTATGGGAAATAATTAATTGGTTAATTAATTATTTAGAGAGGAAAAGAAATAAATAATTAGTTGAATTATTTATAAGTTAATTAATCAGTTAGATTAATTAAATGAGGTAATTATCAAAGGGAATAATTATGGAAAATATTTATTTGATAATTATCAGGTATTTGATTTGGAATCAAACACTGCCTTATTTAATTGATATCATCAATATAAATAAAGGCTTAGGGGCTTTGATGAATCAATGATTTTACAACTGAAAAACTCAGAAAAATCTCTCTCTCTCCCTCTCCCAAAACCGGCGCCTAAATCCAGTGAGGAGGAAGGTTCGTGTTTGTTTTTCGGGTAATCCTCGGTGGTGGTCTAGCAACTCTCTCAACCGGTGCCAGTAGCGGTGTACCCCCTGCTTGCGATTCAGAGCTGTTATTCGCAAAAGGTAATCCACTGAAACACCCTTAATTGTATCTGTATGGTTTAGGATTGGATCCTCGATTGGGAATCGTTTTTGTTATCCGCTGTGCATATTCTTGTATCCCACGATTCCCAACATAAAGACCGTCGTTTTGTGTTGGCTCATGAAACGACAATAGTTAAGGGTTTTTGACTATGACATGTTTTTATGCATGGTTGTTTATATTTATCAGTTATATAAATTGCGTGGTTGTTTTAGTTACGTAATTTTTTAAATATAAACGCTTTTTAAAATTAAAATGTTTTTAAAGTAAAATTGGATACAAATACAGTTTGTGTTTTGATCCAAAGTTTTTGAAAACTGGCATTTATGACCCTTGTTAAAATCATAGATTAGTAAGTGCAACCCACTTTAGGGGCACCTCCGGTGTAAGGTACATAGGGCGTTGAAAGTGCACACACTATGAACGCCCGTGTTCAAACCGAAACTGGAGGGTGATAAAACTCTGCGAATTATCTCCGGGTGGTACCGGCCAGGGTTTGTCCAGGTCCCGGGTGGTGCAGTCTATTTTGGTAATTATTTATTCACTGGGTGGTACCAGGCCAAAATGCACTAGAGGGACTAAATATGCACGGATTTTATATCCGATGTCCCGACGATCTAGAAATCGTATTTTCGAATTAAAATGCGATTGGTATAGTTTTACCTACCATAAATCGCATGAGTCGGTTTGACATGATCACATGCTTCCCGACACATATGAAATATGGATTCTAGTCTAATAAATTTATTTTAAGGGTAATAATTTATTAGAATTTTTGTAATTATAAACTAAGCTTGGAATTTTATTCTTTATTGTAGATGTCAAAATCTGTAATTCCGTTTTATACCCTGAGGAATCCCTAAGACTCATCAATTCGAAATGGAAGCTTACAGGTCAAAATTTTCCAGTTTGGAAAATGCACCTTGACAATGTCTTGCGTACACAGGATAAGCTGTATGTTCTGGAAAAACCTATTTCACGACCAGAGAGTAATTCTCCCGAGAGGGATTTTACTCAGTACTTTAAATAGTTGGCAGATGAATCGGATGTAATGTCCATTCTGATTTTCTCAACATCACCCGAGTTCACGGGAAATTTAAGAGTTAAATCATGTCACCAAGTTGTGAAAGATATAGAGAACCAGTTAGGTCTCTATAAGCACACAGGTAAACTTTTGATCATGCAAGAGATTTTTTCACTGAAGCTGAAAAAGGGTCAGTCAGTTAAAGATCATCTTATTGAAATGAGAAGGCTCTTTAAATGTTTATCGCGTTTGGGGTACAAAATGACTCAGGAAGAGTTAGTGTACCTCATGTGGTTTTCCCTCACGAAAGAGATTCAAGATACTGCTAGTGCCTATATGAAGGAACCAAAGAAAGACGTGGATAAAGTTCATGAAGACATTCTGGCCAGTTTAGAGCCAGTACCGGCACCTGCTGATCTCATGGATACTGATGTGATTGATGAGCTGGGAGATCTGAGTTGCCCAGAATGCGGCAGCGAGGATATTTGCGAGCACTCGATGAATATCGACCAGATAGAGATCGGTTTACCCGATGCTCCAGGTATCTTTATGATAGATTGCTTAATCACTTCTTATGAATCATGGGTAATTGATACAGGCAATGGTAACCACATTTGTAATCATTTACAGGGATTCACTAGAAGAAAGACTTTGAGGAAGGACCGTTCGAACCTACGAGTTGGCGAAGGCACTCCGCTGATTGCTGAAGCAGTAGGATCTTATAGTCTTAGTTTACCCTCGGGTCTAGTTTTGGAACTGGATAATTGTTATTATATTCCAAATATGATTAAGAATGTTTTGTCTTTTGATTTGTTAGTAGACCAAGGATTTTATTACAAATACGATTATAAAATGATTTCTGTCTTCAAAAATAATATCTTCTATTTTAAAGCAACACCTGTGAATGGTCTATATACAGTAAATCTACAAGACAACAGTAGTGAAATCTATCATATAAGTAAACGATCCAAAGATATTGAGGATCAAACTTACCTCTGGCATTGTCGTTTAGGCCACATAAACAAGAAACGCGTTGAACTACTCCTAAAAGGAGGTTTTCTTGGAACTTTCGATTATAAACCTTTTGATAATTGCGAGTCTTGTTTATCTGGCAAAATGACAAAGCAACCTTTCAACAAAGAAAATGAAAGGGCTACTGACTTGTTAGAAATAATTCACACAGATGTGTGTGGACCATTTAGTCATGTGGCAAGAGGAGGATACCGGTACTTCATTACCTTTACTGACGATTTCAGTAGGTATGGTTATGTCTATCTTATGAGACATAAATCTGAAAGCTTTGAAAGATTCAGAGAATTTCAGAATGAAGTACATAATCAACTTGGCAGAAAGATCAAGTTTTTACGGTCGGATCGCGGAGGCGAATATCTTAGTGACGAGTTTGACAATCATCTGATGGAGTGTGGGATTGTATCCCAACTCACACCTCCGTATACACCTCAGATGAATGGTGTGTCAGAAAGGAGAAATCGTACTTTACTTGATATGGTACGAATGATGATGTGTCACTCTACGCTGCCAATGTTATTCTGGGGACATGCGCTCGAAACAGCAGCACACATACTGAACAGAGCGCCAACAAAGTCGGTGGAAAAGACTCCATATGAAATATGGAAGGGTAAGAAACCCAACATATATTTTCTAAGAATTTGGGGTTGTGAGGTTTACGTCAAACGACCCACCTCAGAAAAACTCAAGCCCAAATCCGACAAGTGTTTCTTCGTTGGATATCCCAGGACCACCGTGGGATATTATTTCTACAACCCTGAAAAGAACAAAGTCTTTGTTGCTCGAAATGGAAAATTTCTGGAAGAAAAGTTTCTCAGTTCCGGGAATACCAGAAAGGATGTAGATCTACAGATAGTAGACGAAGAAAACACTACACCAATTGTTGAGCCAGAAATTCAACATGAGAATGTTGAACCTCAATCAGAACCGATTGAGGAAGTGCAAACACAGGACCTTCGCAGATCCAGTAGGGTGAGACAAGAACCAGATAGGTATCTTGGGTTTCTAGTCTCTCAGGACAGCGGAGACTTGAATGAACCAACATCCTATGGAGAAGCTGTGTCAGACAATGAGTCTGAAGAATGGGAGGAAGCCATGAAGGCCGAGATGCAATCCATGTACGACAACCAAGTTTGGGAGTTGACTGATTTGCCACAACACTGTAGAGCTGTTGGACGCAAATGGGTTTTCAAGAAGAAAACTGACATGGATGGGAATGTACACACTTTCAAGGCCAGACTGGTCGCAAAAGGATTCACGCAAACTCATGGTATCGACTATGATGAAACCTTTTCACCAGTGGCCATGCTAAAGTCAATTAGGATTCTTATGGCCATTTTAGCGTACTTTAACTACGAGATCTGGCAAATAGACGTCAAGACAGCCTTTCTGAACGGAAAGTTAACAGAAGACGTCTATATGGAACAACCAGAGGGGTTTGAAGATCCTAAGAATCCTAATAAGGTGTGTAAACTGCTAAAATCCATTTATGGATTAAAGCAAGCATCTCGAAGCTGGAACTTACATTTTGATGAGCGAATCAAAGAATTTGGTTTCACCAAAAGTGAGTTCGAGCCGTGTGTCTACACTAAGTTCAGTGGGAGCGTAGTAACCTTCTTGGTCTTGTACGTAGATGATATTCTACTCATAGGAAACGATGTTCCAACTTTACAGAGTGTAAAGAGTTGGTTAAGCAAATGTTTCCAGATGAAAGACCTTGGAGAAGCCGTTTATATACTTGGCATAAAGATCTACAGAAACAGATCCAAGCGGCTTATCGGACTTAGCCAAAGTACATACATTGATAAAATCCTGAAGAGATTCAGGATGGATGAATCCAAGAAAGGATTTATCCCGATGCAACATGGCATAGTGTTAAGTAAATCACAATGTCCCGTTTCTAGTCAAGATCAGGACAGAATGAAATCGGTTCCATATGCTTCAGCAATTGGATCGATTATGTATGCCATGTTATGTACCAGGCCCGATGTTGCTTACTCAGTAAGTGTTACGAGCAGATATCAACAGAATCCAGAAGAACCTCACTGGGTGGCTGTCAAGAACATTCTCAAGTATCTGAGAAGAACGAAAAACATGTTCTTGGTGTTTGGAGGATCTGAGGATGAAATCAGCGTCACAGGATATTCTGATGCTAGTTTCCAAACCGACAGAGATGATTTTAGATCACAGTCGGGTTACGTCTTTACCCTAAACGGAGGCGCGATCTCGTGGAAGAGCTCGAAGCAGGACACGATTGCAGATTCAACTACAGAAGCAGAGTACATTGCAGCATCTGATGCGGCAAAGGAAGCTGTCTGGCTAAGGAATTTTCTATCGGATCTCAGAGTGGTTGCTAGTGTCTCTAGACCGATTGATATATTCTGTGATAACTCGGGAGTCGTGGCGCAAGCAATGGAACCTAGAGAGCATCACAAGTCAAGACACGTGCTTAGAAAATATCACCTTATCCGAGAGATCATTGGAAGAGGGGATGTGAGAATATGCAAGATTCCAACAGAAGAAAATGTCGCAGATCCGCTGACAAAGCCACTAGCAAGGGTGAAGCATGAGGCACATGCAAATTCCATTGGGATGCAGTACCTAGAAGCCAGTAGCTAGTTTTTTAGTTTATTAATTATTACTATAGTTTAATTTTGAACAATTCAATCATGTAAATTTTTCAGTGTGATAAAATGAATGGAGGTTTTAATTCATGATTGTTCTAAATTAACTATTTTTCGCATATTTAACGTATCCATGATTTTACAAAGTTTTGTATGAAATCTAAAATTCCGTAGCCACTTGTTGAAATGGGAATTTCAATAGGGAGTTTAACGCTATTATAAATACTTGATGATTTATTCGAAGTAGAGAATAAAAGCACAAGTGATGTGACCAAGTATTTATAAATACTCATCAGAGTGTTTGGGTATTGAAAGTGACCAGTAATCAAGTCTGCTTCATGGAGCCTCAGTCATAAGCATTGACTTGATAGGTTGTCCTTAGACTTGAGATAATTGGTTTGGGAACATGAGGACTGCTGTACTCTTAGCACGTCCTAACGCTGCACCGTAACAGGGTGGGCATACGGGACGTGACTAGATGCAGCAGAAGCCATGGATCCGAATGCAGGTAGTCAAGAAGGAATTTGCACCTCTTTCAAAAGAGAGATATTTCCGGGCCCCTTGACGATTAAGATTGGCAGAAAACGCGTGGCCACGCTCGGATAGAATAAACAGGTGTTATTCAGTAATATCCGTTACTGCAGGCAATCGAAATCAGAGTCAAGAAATACTTGATTTTAAGAAATGAATCCTCCACTCCATGTCTTAAGATCATTTTAGAAATATCGTGTGCAAAAGGAATGAACCTGTGTACAAATTCAACTGAGAATTGTATCTCTGGATATAAGAGATCTTATAACCTGGTTAACGTAAGTGTCTGGCTAGGGACCTCCTTAGGCTAATGGTAACAAGCACAGTTACATGTCTAGCACAAGTGGGAGTCTATTAGGATTGTGTGCGAGACAGTAACAGGGTTACCGTGTCCAATGTTATAAGACACTAGTAGGTCACACCGCTGCACACCTAATTGAGAATTTGTGTGTAAGGGATAAATGAGAAGAGAGAGAAATAAATAATTATTAGTCAAATAATTATTTACTAATTTTAATTAATCAGTAAATTAATTAATTAATTGATTAATTAATTAAGGAATTAATTAAAAGGATAATTATAAAAGGAATTATAATCAGATTAAATCACTGCCTTATCTAAACCTATAAATAAAAGGTTAAAAGCTTTGATAATCAGTTGATTAATCCTACGAAAAATCTCTCGCTCTCTCTCTCTCTCTCTAAAGCCGTCGATCTCCCTCTCTCTCACACAACGATCGTTTTTTTTCCGATCGGTCACGGTGGTCTAGCAACCCTCTCACGTGGTGTCAGTAGCGGTGTACCCCCTGCTTGCTTTCCGGGAAACTAATCGCATAAAGGTAAACGATCTAAACTCCCTTATTTGTGTCTGTGTGGTTTGGATTGGATCCGGCTCTTGAGGATCTGTTTTTGTTATCCCCTGCGCGTCTATACGCTAGGATCCCCTACAGTACATTGGTTGGAATATGTTAAAAAATACGTTTTAACTATAACAAATTACACCATTATAATTGTAATGCCCCAAACCCAATTGACAAATTTTAAAATAAAATTCGAATAAAAACCATTTCATAAAATTAAATAAGTAAATCATCCTCAAAACCCAAGTCAACATATTAATATCCCATAATAAAGTCAACAATAAAATAGTAATCGGATCGGAACGCCATCAGCCGGGAACCCTCAAGCCGGAGCCTTGCCCTTGTCAACACCGGAGCTTGTACCTAAAAAGATAGTTAACACGAGGGGTAAGCTCAACCGCTTAGTGAGTAAGTTACACATACGATATATCATAATCAAATGCACATATATGTCCACACTAACAGCTTAACGGTTTCCCGTTTACCGAACCATCCCGCAGTCCGGTCACCGCGGTTTCCCGCCCTTCGGGCCATCACGCAACCCGAACCATCACCATGTAACAGCAATAACACGTATGACACATAGAATCATAATATACGCATGTAAAACCCACTCACCTCGATATGTCACGAACAAACTCACAACCGAAATATCAACTCAAACTTTTCCCGCAACTCTGAAAAATCATCCGTAAACACGCACTAGATAAGATTCTGCTCAAAATAAAATCTAACCCTAACAGAGTTACCCGCGACCCTACAACGCACAATACCCGCGAGGCCGTCCCATGCAAACCCTACATACTCAAAATAACGGCGGCGGCCGTGTAGGACCGCCACCACCACCTAACGGTTACCCACAACACAAGACAACGGCGGCTGGCCGCCACCGTCATGCTTCACCGAGTAGCGGCTACGGCGCGACGGCGAGGGACAACACCGCCGGCCGGCCTTCGATTGCGCACCGCGATAGCGACGGCGGCTACAAATCCACCGCCGCCGGCCGTTGGAATCACAACGCAGCAGCAGCGGCGGCGTCGCTACGCCACCACCGCCGGACAGACAACAATGGCGGCAGCGGTGGTGCGACCGCCCACCACCGCCGATCTGATCATCGACGGCAGCGGTGTTTGCGCATCCAGCCGCCACCACCTCGGGTCCCCGTTTACAACAGCAGCGACGGTGTGATCAACCACCGCCGCCGCTCGATCTCACCACCACGGCACGGTGCCGCCGACAGCCTAGAAACCGCAAGGCGGCAGCGGTGTTACCACCACCACCGCCGAACAACCAAGCAGCGGCAGCCGCACAGCAGCCGCCGTACGACCACCGCCGTGGGACCAAGCCGCAGCCACCACCGGCCATCGCCGGTGTGGTGCGTGTGTGTGTGTGCGCCATATGATTGGCGGGTTAGCGCCGGCCAAAGCCGGCGACCGCCGTGCTCGCCATCGACCCAAAACAACTAACAACAACCCCTAACGAGAAGAACGACGGTTTGGTTACCTCACGATGCAAACAACGCTAAGCCGACTCCGGTGGCCTCCGCTCTCCTTTCCCGGTTGACTTTCTCTCTCTCTCTCGGCCCTCTCTCCCTAGCGCCGGTCTCTCTCTCTCTCCCTTTCTCTCTACCTTAGACCTCAAGAAACACGAATGAGAGAGGTGGAAACCCTAGGGCGTTTTTATGTAGGTTTAACGGGCCTCCTTCCCTCTCTCGTTGCTTGACCCGCAAGGAAACCCGCTAGCCTAAACCCTAACCCTAACTTATAATACTCAATTAATGACAATAATTAAGGAGTTAACTATAATAATAATAATAATAATAATAATAATACAACGAAAAAGAGCGGGATGTTACAACTCTCCCCCACTTACAAGGATTTCGTCCCCGAAATCAATCTGAGAACAACTCTGGGTAGTGTTCTCGCATCTCTGCCTCTGGTTCCCAGGTCCACTCGGAACCCTTCCGATGCTGCCACTGCACCTTCACGATTCCGATCTCCCTGCGTCGCAACCTCTTCACCTTCCGGTCTATCACCGCTACTGGCCTCTCGACGTAATTCAGGCTCTCGTCCACCTGAATATCGTCTAAAGGAATATGAGCCGTCTCGTCGGCGAGGCACTTACGCAACTGCGAAATGTGAAAAGTGCTGTGGATCTGGCCTAGTACCGCAGGCAGCTCCAGACGATAAGCTACCTTCCCAACACGCGCGAGAACGGTGAATGGTCCGATGTAACGAGGCCCCAGCTTGCCCCTCTTTCGGAACCGAATCACGCCCTTCCAAGGAGAAACCTTGAGTAGAACTCGGTCTCCCACCTGGAACTCCAAATCTGACCTACGACGATCAGCATAGCTCTTCTGTCGACTCTGAGCCGTCCGCAACCGCTCCCGGATCCTCTGAATATCCTCCGTGGTCCTCTGAACAACCTCGGTGCTACCAAGAACACGCTGCCCTACCTCGCCCCAACAGATAGGAGTACGGCATCTCCTTCCGTAGAGCATCTCAAACGGCGGCATCCCAATACTCGAGTGGTAACTGTTGTTATACGAGAACTCTGCCAGAGGTAGATACGTATCCCAACTTCCACCGAAATCCAGAACGCAAGCTCGCAGCATGTCCTCCAAGGTCTGGATCGTCCGCTCACTCTGACCGTCTGTCTGAGGGTGGTACGCGGTGCTAAAATGTAACCTAGTACCCAATTCCGAATGAAATCTCTCCCAAAACCGAGAAGTAAAACGTACGTCCCGGTCTGAGATGATCGACACTGGCACTCCGTGCCTCGACACCACCTCATCCACGTAGATCTTCGCCAGTTGCTCCGCAGTCGAACTCTCCCGGATAGGAAGGAAGATAGCGCTCTTGGTCAACCGATCCACTATGACCCAAATCGCGTCAAACTTCCGAGGGGTTTTCGGAAGCTTGGTGATCAGATCCATAGTGAGGTTTTCCCACTTCCACTTGGGAATCTCAAGAGGTTGCATCTTGCCGTGAGGCTTCTGATGCTCGGCCTTGACCTTTAGACAGGTCAAACACGACTCCACGTACCGAGCCACGTCCCTCTTCATCCCTGGCCACCAGTAACTCGTTCGCAGATCCCGATACATCTTTGTAGCTCCCGGATGAATCGAGAATTTAGACTTATGAGCTTCCTCAAGCAAGGTCTGTCGCGCCGTGCCCGCCCGAGGAACCCATACTCTACCGTACCTAGTCAGTAACCCTCGACTATCTCTGACCAACGCAGCCATCTGTCCCCGAATCCGTTCCCCGTTCTGGTTCTCCTCCCGACTCGCCTCCTCTTGGGCCCGTAGAACCAAGTCCACAAAGGAGGTAGTCACCGCCATCTTCAAATGTGAGATACGAAGCGGCGCGTGCTCCGTCTTTCTACTCAAAGCGTCAGCGACCACATTGGCCTTGCCTGGATGATAGAGAATCTCGCAATCGTAGTCCTTGACTACGTCAAGCCACCTCCGCTGTCGCATATTCAGATTCGGCTGCTCCAAGAAGTACCTCAAGCTACGGTGGTCTGAGAAAATGGTGCACTTCACCCCATACAGGTAGTGCCTCCATAACTTGAGAGCAAAAACAACCGCCGCAAGCTCAAGATCATGCGTGGGGTAATTAGCCTCGTGAGGCTTCAGCTGCCTCGAAGCGTAGGCTATTACCCGCCCCCTCTGCATCAGAACACAACCCAAACCCAGCCGAGACGCATCGCAATAAACTGTCATGTCTTCTACTCCCTCCGGTAAGGTCAGAACCGGAGCCTCACACAGCTTCTGCCTCAACGTATCAAAAGCCACCTGTTGCTCAGAACCCCAAACGTACGACTCACTCTTCTTCGTCAAACGCGTCAAAGGTACCGCAATCTTAGAGAAATCCTGGATGAACCGTCGGTAGTAGCCGGCTAAACCCAGGAAACTCCGGATCTCGGTAGGTGCCTTCGGAACTTCCCAGTTCATAACCGCCTCAATCTTTGCCGGATCCACCTTGATGCCCTCCCGGTTTATAATGTGGCCCAAGAACTGAACCTCCTCCAACCAGAAAGCGCATTTCGAAAATTTGGCGTAGAGTTGCTCCCTCCTCAAAACCTCAAGCACCTCCCGTAGATGCATCACATGCTCCTCTTTCGTCTTCGAGTAGATCAAGATGTCATCAATGAAAACGATCACGGACCGATCGAGCATCGGGCGACACACCCGATTCATAAGGTCCATGAATGCGGCTGGAGCATTGGTAAGCCCGAACGGCATCACCAAAAACTCGAAATGGCCGTAACGGGTTCGGAAAGCGGTCTTGTGGACGTCCGCTTCCTTCACCTTCAGCTGGTGATACCCGGACCGAAGATCGATCTTAGAAAACCACGACGCCCCCTGAAGCTGGTCAAACAGGTCATCAATTCTAGGTAAAAGGGTACCTATTCTTGATGGTCACCTTATTGAGCCCCCGGTAATCGATGCACATTCGGTGACTCCCGTCCTTCTTCTTTACAAACAAGATCGGTGCTCCCCATGGTGAGCTACTCGGGCGGATGAATCCCTTCCCCGAGAGCTCCTGCAACTGCTCCGATAACTCCTGAAGCTCCGGCGGAGCCAGACGGTAAGGAGCTCGCGCAATCGGTGCCGCCCCTGGTATCAAGTCGATGTCGAACTCGATCTGCCTGTCAGGTGGAAGGCCAGGCAGATCCTCTGGAAATACGTCTGGAAACTCGCTGACCACTGGCACCTCTGCTACCGACAACTTCTTCTCCTTTGCCTGATCCGCCATAGCATAGACCAAGAAACCCGTACACCCCCGCTGGATGTACTTCCGAGCCTTCGCGATAGAACAGAAGGATGTAGATACCCTTCTCCCCTTGCCGTACACCACCAGATCTCCCCCACTTGGATTCTGGATGCGTACCAGCTGCCCTGCTACGTCAGTCGTCGCCCGATTTGGAAACATCCAATCAATCCCAACAACCACGTCCACTCCGTTCATGGGAATGGGGATGAAATTGATGCTGAAGCGAACTCCGAAGATATCAATACTGCACCCCCGGTACACATGCTCGACCACCTGCACTTCCTCCGCCGCTACGTCGATTGCCTGAGGACTATCCAGATTACCGAGCTCGATCTGGAAGTCTTTACAGAACCTACGCGACACATAGGACCACGTGGCCCCCGTGTCGAAAAGCACTAAAGCCGGTTTCGAGTTGACAGGAAATATGCCTAAAGTACACAATTGACGACAGATACACTAATCTTACTAACAATAAGGTAAGCTACCAACAATAACCGCATAAAAATATAACAAGGAAAAACCTGTAATCACATCAGGCGCCGTCTGCGCTTCCTCGGCAGTCATCTGAAAGGCTCGCCCACGAGTAGTAGCTCCGCTCTTCCCCTTGGTAGTACCGTCAGTGATCATAAGCGTCGCTGGTGCAGGGGCCAGGGCTGGCGTCTTCTTCAGCTGAGGGCAATCGGGCTTGATATGCCCCGGCTGGTAGCAGTGAAAGCAAAGCCTGGCAGTCTCCTTGCAGTCCTTGCTAAGGTGGCCCGTCTTGCCACATTTGTAACACGATAACTCCCGCGGCCTGCACTCTCCCCGATGGTAACGCCCGCATTTCGGGCAACTCGGGGTCCCGCTCCTGGTATCGGTCCTCGCCCCCTTAAACTTCTTTGCTGGTGCGGACTGATCTTCTGCCTTCCGCTTCCCTTGCTGCAATTCCTCCAAGACTAGCTCCTGAGCCCGTGCTACCTCCTGCATGTCACCGAAGGTCTTACACCTCCCCGTGGCCACCGCCTTCTTGATCTCTGGCTTCAGCACTCCCAAATAACGAGCCATCTTCAGCGACTCGTCGTTCGCGTATCCCAGTACAAACAGCAGCTTCTCCAGAAACTGCGCAGTGATCTCGTTCACCGACTCCGTCGTCTGAGTCAGTTTCAAGAACTCAGATGCTATCCGCTCCTTTTCGATGCGAGGTGCGAACTCCTCGTCGGACAAGGCCCGGAATTCCTCCCAGGTCAGCGCAGTGATCTGTGCCTCCGTGTACTTCTTGAGAGTCAGATCCCACCAATCCTTTGCAGCTCCACGAAGAAGGTTCACAGCGAAAAGAACCTTTGAACCATCGGGGCACCCACAAGTGCGAAAAGCTCCCTCGACCGCCGAGTACCAGCGGTAGCAAGCCACAGGGTCCTTTCTCCCATCAAATAATGGCGGTTGGCACGCCATAAAGTCCTTAAAGGTAATCCCGCGGGTCTGTGGCTGACCCGTGCTCCCCGACCCTACACTACGAGCCGTAAGGGCTGCGTCGATACGCTGATCCACAGTCTGAATCAGCTCATCCCTCATTTGGTTAAATAGCCCCGGCAGCGTCTGCTGCAGGGCCTCAGCGATCTGGGCAGCAATGTGGTCGGACTGCCCGGGCTCATCATCAGTCTGGCTTCGGGTTAGCACCATTCTGAAGATTTAAATTATTTAGTCACAGCCTAAACGAACATCACCATGCACTACTAAGGTACTCACACGCAACCCTAATAATAGTGATCATGTCAACCCTAAGGCTAGTTTCTACCGCGCATGCTAACACATCAGACTCAAGTATAAACACACGTAATACGTAACAGTTAACCACTTAGCATGTTGAATCCCTAGCCGTTGTCAGTCAGTTAAAGTCCCCAAAACTTAATCAAATCCAACCTTACACAGGTGCTTATAGTAACACTATTATTGGCGCCGTATTACTATAACCAACCATGCATGGTAGCCGGATCAAGACCACCGAGCAACAATCAGACAAGAACATGCCCGACGACCCATCCCCGACGTACCAAGGTGTTTACATTTGGTTTTGATACCATCCTATTTAGACTTCAACTTACTAACTAGACGGTCACATAAAATCACGTATACAGCTTATCATCACATGCATGAAATTTCACATATAATTATGCATGCGTCACGAATTAAAACTACTATGTGCACAATAATTTAAAGGTACTAAAGCTTACCTCCGTCTTGACGGTTCCACTGGCCGTTCCGATCTTATCCGATTATTTTCAACCGCCTGGTTTAAGTCCAACCACACACACACCCACAAGTGCGTGTGCTGATTCTCTTAAACCTAGGCTCTGATACCAAGTTGTAATGCCCCAAACCCAATTGACAAATTTTAAAATAAAATTCGAATAAAAACGATTTCATAAAATTAAATAAGTAAATCATCCTCAAAACCCAAGTCAACATATTAATATCCCATAATAAAGTCAACAATAAAATAGTAATCGGATCGGAACGCCATCAGCCGGGAACCCTCAAGCCGGAGCCTTGCCTTGTCAACACCGGAGCTTGTACCTAAAAAGATAGTTAACACGAGGGGTAAGCTCAACCGCTTAGTGAGTAAGTTACACATACGATATATCATAATCAAATGCACATATATGTCCACACTAACAGCTTAACAGTTTCCCGTTTACCGAACCATCCCGCAGTCCGGTCACCGCGGTTTCCCGCCCTTCGGGCCATCACGCAACCCGAACCATCACCATGTAACAGCAATAACACGTATGACACATAGAATCATAATATACGCATGTAAAACCCACTCACCTCGATATGTCACGAACAAACTCACAACCGAAATATCAACTCAAACTTTTCCCGCAACTCTGAAAAATCATCCGTAAACACGCACTAGATAAGATTCTGCTCAAAATAAAATCTAACCCTAACAGAGTTACCCGCGACCCTACAACGCACAATACCCGCGAGGCCGTCCCATGCAAACCCTACATACTCAAAATAACGGCGGCGGCCGTGTAGGACCGACACCACCACCTAACGGTTACCCACAACACAAGACAACGGCGGCTGGCCGCCACCGTCATGCTTCACCGAGTAGCGGCTACGGCGCGACGGCGAGGGACAACACCGCCGGCCGGCCTTCGATTGCGCACCGCGATAGCGACGGCGGCTACAAATCCACCGCCGCCGGCCGTTGGAATCACAACGCAGCAGCAGCGGCGGCGTCGCTACGCCACCACCGCCGGACAGACAACAATGGCGGCAGCGGTGGTGCGACCGCCCACCACCGCCGATCTGATCACCGACGGCAGCGGTGTTTGCGCATCCAGCCGCCACCACCTCGGGTCCCCGTTTACAACAGCAGCGACGGTGTGATCAACCACCGCCGCCGCTCGATCTCACCACCACGGCACGGTGCCGCCGACAGCCTAGAAACCGCAAGGCGGCAGCGGTGTTACCACCACCACCGCCGAACAACCAAGCAGCGGCAGCCGCACAGCAGCCGCCGTACGACCACCGCCGTGGGACCAAGCCGCAGCCACCACCGGCCATCGCCGGTGTGGTGCGTGTGTGTGTGTGCGCCATATGATTGGCGGGTTAGCGCCGGCCAAAGCCGGCGACCGCCGTGCTCGCCATCGACCCAAAACAACTAACAACAACCCCTAACGAGAAGAACGACGGTTTGGTTACCTCACGATGCGAACAACGCTAAGCCGACTCCGGTGGCCTCCGCTCTCCTTTCCCGGTTGACTTTCTCTCTCTCTCTCGGCCCTCTCTCCCTAGCGCTGGTCTCTCTCTCTCCCTTTCTCTCTACCTTAGACCTCAAGAAACACGAATGAGAGAGGTGGAAACCCTAGGGCGTTTTTATGTAGGTTTAACGGGCCTCCTTCCCTCTCTCGTTGCTTGACCCGCAAGGAAACCCGCTAGCCTAAACCCTAACCCTAACTTATAATACTCAATTAATGACAATAATTAAGGAGTTAACTATAATAATAATAATAATAATAATAATACAACGAAAAAGAGCGGGATGTTACAATAATCGTACCGTCGATACGTTCGAAATGAGCCTAATATTGAATATTTTTTATGTAACTATTTTATTATATACTATATGTAATAAGATTATATGAAGCCAAAACACTCTTCATGAACAACAGCTATCGACATTTGGAGAAATTACATTGTAGCCCCTTAAACTTATAATATTTATTTACTCTATTTCATTTTACGTTTTAGTCATACTAGAAACGTACCCGCGCGCGTTGCAGCGCGAAGTATGTATCAATTGCCCGATTTTTATATACATTATTGTAAACATCAATTTAATCATATGTGTTCAATCAATTAACCTGCTAATGGTTTATTGAATAGTCAATTTCGAAAATTGAAATAAAAGTATTATCTTTATATAATAGAATATATAATATAATTGAATAAAAAATATTCAATATTGGGCTTATTTTGAAGGTATTGACGAGACGATTATGATGGTATAATTTGTTAAAAAAAACGTAATTTTAATATAAATTTTAGTTCATAATATATTATTAGTTAGATTATATGATAAGGGTTTAAAATAAAAAATGAAAAAGTAAAGGACTAAAATAAGATTTAATAACTAACTATGGGGGTACAAAGTGTAAATGTGTAAAATGAAATGTTGAACAAAAGAAACTGTCATATTGAGTTATTTGCTTTTATATATAGTATAGATATCGTATATTGGTTGTATCTTAAAGTGTCGGTAGCTACTGTTCATGAACAGTCTTTTGGATTCTTGGTAATTGTTAGTATTATATTAAAATATCTTTAAATTAAATTTTTTGATTTTAAAATCTTTTTATTTATTTTATTAAACCTTTCTTATGGCAACATTTGTACAAACTTTATGTTTCATATAAATCTATGTTACTACTTATGATCAAATCTATTACAGTTTATAACTCGGGTAAACTCGGTGCGAAGCCCGGGCTTATCAGCTAGTTTTAAATACAATTTCTTAACTTAGACAATAATAACATATTACCTTATCCTTACATTTATCAGGAAAAGAATTTTGTCTTACATATATATTTAATGTTTGGATTTTGAAAACAAACTAAGGTTTCGGCAGAATGGAAATATGCTTCCTCTCCCTCATAAAGGTCCTTGGTTCGAATCTGAACTACCTCTCTCATTTTTTATTGCTTATCTACTTAATATAAGACCGCCATACTCTTTTTTCTTTGGGAGGTGATCCTTCCACAACAAAATTTAGTCATCCACAACAATTTAAAATGAATGGACAATTTTACCCTTACCATTTTATCACTCTCCTTCCTTCTTTCCCCTTTCATCTTGTTCCCAATTAAAATCCGTTTTCCTTTTCATCATTTCCATCTTCACCGATTACAATTCATTTTTCTTTTCATCATTTACATCTCTAGCTCCATCTCCATCATTTCCTCCTCTCTCTCCTTCCTTTTTTCCTTCATTTCCATCTTCATCGATTCCAGATCCATCGCCGCCGGAGATCCCAAAACACAAGCATCATCGATGATCTGCATTTGAGATGCAGCAATCCTCGCGGCGGAGCAGACTCCGTCGAACTCCTCGCCGTCAACGTGGTCTCCACCATAGAATCCGATCTTAAGGTCCGCGGAGATGGAAAAGATATCGTTTAGATTCATTTTAGCCAGAAGAGGCACCTCCGTAACGCCGTCGGAACTCCGCCCAATCGGATCCCCATATATCCTTGGATCGACCCATTGCGTATATATGATACGACACTGGATAACCTCTCTTCACGAAGGTTCCGTCGGGTAAAACATCGTCGTTTGCCGCTTGCTTCCCATCGACGGCCACCGGCGGGAAGTCTCATCGTCTCACAAAGACAAGCGTGCGTGTAAACCATCTCTTTCAAGCCAAGCGAGAAGAGGCAATCGGAGAGTGGTGGCTCACTGCGAATCCCTTTTTCGGATCTGGGTTTGGCGACGACAGGACGGAACTTGAGAAGGGATGATGAAGAAACTTGAGTGGCACGAGCAGATTGGAGCAGCTTTTTTGTTTCCATGGTTTGCTTTTAAGTATGTTTGTTAGCTATGTTTTAGTTTGTAATTTGTTGTAGTTCGGTGGTTTTTTTAGTTTTGTTCTTGGCTATTGTTTTGTACTTGATTTTACAATTGGTATGGGTATTTTTGTTTGTTGCGTCAAAAAAAGGATGAAGTATAACACCCGTAATTTTAAACCAATTTTTTTTTTAAAACAAAGAATTTATATAAATAAATGCTTAAGAAATCATTCACATGGTTTTAAATAATAAATCATCCAAAATCCCCAATAAAAATAAAATTAACTAAGTAAGATCGTCAATCGGAATGCCATTCGTCGGATAAGTCAAGCCGGAGCCTTGCCTTTATCCACACTTGAACTAGCACTTACAAAAAATAAGAATTCGTGGGGTAAGCACAACCGATTAGTGAGCAAGTAATCACATACAATATATCGCAACAAATATATATATACATCTCATCCACTTTAAAACATCACATCTTAACGGTTTCCCGCTCTTCAGACCATCCCGCAGTCCGGCCTTAGTGGTTACCCACTCTTCGGATCATCCCATGACCCGGCCCTAGTGGTTACCCACTCTTCGGGTCATCCCGCAACCCGGCCTCATCAACAACATACACATATATATATATCACAACATAATGCACGTAAAAACCCACTCACCTCGAAGATGACTAAACAAACAATTAATATACGCGCAACGTGAACTCGAACTCCTACGGAAACTCTGAAACAATAAAATACATGTATAATTACCAACCCGACGAAAACTCGTAAGCTACCTTATAACAACTTCCTAATACTACCTTATCCAACTTAGACACGCGGGGAAACTTGTGCTCCTCTAGCGCTCTCGCTCGGTGTCTCGATGATGCACGGGTCTAACCCGGTTATCAATTGAGCCCGCTCTACCGCTGCCGGACAGCCGTGGCTTACCGGACAGCCGCCTCGAGGGTAGCAGTAGCGCGAGTTCACCACCGCCGCTGCCGGATACACCCTCAACAGCAACGATAGTACCCGCCGCCACCGCCACCCGAATGCTAAAACACGACAGCGGTGACAAGTAACCCCGCCACCGCCGCCAAACATCTAACAACAACAGCAGCGGTGAGGTTCCCACCACCGCCGCCGGAAAAATAAACAACGGCAGCAGCGGCGGAATACAACCACCACCGCCGGATAAAATTTACCAACGGCAGCAGCGGCGGTATTCCAGCCACCACCGCCGGACCTCTCAACTCAAAGACCAACGGCAACAAAACTCCAGCGGCAGTGGTGTGAACCACCACCACCGCCGGACAAACAGCAGCAGCAGCTGAAAGCCGTCGCCGGCCAAGGTGAATGCAGCAGCGCGGTGGCCGCCGTGAAATCAACAATCAGGCAGCCGGCAAGTCGTGCCTCCGCCGGCCACACAAAACTCAACCACCACCAGTCATCACCGCGTGGGGAAGACAGCAGCTCGCCGGCCAAGACCGGCGATTCCGGGGCCTGCCGTCGCTACTAAGAACAACCCTCACCTTATGACGACGCCGGAAAAGTCACGAACTCCGGCAGCTTCTTCGTTCTATCTCTCGCTTTCTAGCTCTCTCTCTCTCTCGTCTGATATATCTCTCTCTCACTGTCTTTCTTTTTCTTTGTTTCTCTTTTTCTCTCTCCACTAAACTTCCAATCCAAGAAAAAGGAAAAGTAACTTTTGTGTTTGACAGGGTGTACGGCTATGGCTTTTTAAAAGCCTTTGACTTCCTTATCCATCCATTATACTTATCAAATAACAATTTAAAAAGAAAACTTGCAACTAACTTTATTTCCTTCTTTTTTTAAATAAACTAACTAAAAGGATAAATAACCAAAAAGAAAGAAAAGAAAAAAAAAAGAGTCCCAATCGTTTTGGGGCGTTACATGAAGAGAGTAAATTGTAATCAGGAAAGGGAAAAGGAAAGAGAGTAAAGAAGGAAGGAGGGTGCTAAAAAGGTAAGGGTAAAATTGTCTATTCATTTTAAATTGTTGTGGATGACTAAATTTTGTTGTGGAAGGATCATCTCCCTTTTTCTTTTGTTCATCTTTTTTGTTTTCTTTTAAACATCAATATTTAAATACAATAAATATCTCTTCTTTCTTTTTTTATTGTTTATCTACCTAATTAATATAAGACCGCCATACTCTTTTTTCTTTGGTTCATCTTTTTTGTTCTCTTTTAAATATCAATATTTAAATACAATAAATATCTCTTCTTTCTTACATGTTTTCTTTTTTATAATAAGTATTATATATTTATATATTAAAAATTAATATTTTAATAATATCTATTATTTAAAAGGTTTTACCATTTTACTCAAATTAGTTAGTTATATTGATTTTCTATGTAATGCGACTAATATGCTTTTTAACCTACCAACTTATGATGATCGCTATGAAACTCTCAAGTTAAAAAAACAGACAAAGTTTTATTTATATGATCGATTCGATATCAATTATATCGTTTTAAGCAGTTTTAGTGCTCAAAAAGATTTATAAGCATATAATTTATATATATTTTAAATCAATAATTTACGTAGATGATTACAAAGCTTTTAAATTTTGGAAATGACGGTGTTTTTATCTTAAAGTTATTTGAACGAGACAATAATAATATGTCATTTATAGATTATTGAAATATCATATTAATACGAAATTTCATATTTAGGTACGTTTAAAAATATAAATACCGTTAATGTTGAAAAGGTCAAAATATGTTTTCGATATTTTAGAAATTTCAGAAAAAAGATATAGCAATAGCATGTCTATGGATAGAGGCGGATCTAAAAATTTTGAAGATGGGGTCGGAGTGTAAACAACATGGAATGATAATATAATAAAAGTTAAATAAGAATGTACATATATAAATACAACTCATCCATTAAAGTCTATAACTGTTGTCTACAAATTTTCAATTTGTAACATTGGCAAGTGCTTCTCTTTATATTACACGAATCACATGAGCATTCACAAATTTATGAGAAAGATTGGGGAATACGACTAGCGGTTCCAAATGACAGTGCTTTTCTTTTAAGAAAATTTTCTATTTTTCTAGTAAAATGAATAAATGATAACACTAAAAAGTTAGCAACCAAATAACTAATAATTAGATGAACCATTACCGATTATCAATCTCCAATAATCAACAAATAAAATTGATTTTCAACAAATGTTAATTAACTCAATAACAACTAAATAAGATTAAGGATTTAAATAGTAACTATCCTTAATATCAATATACACAATAAACTAAAGAAATTATATCAAATAACTGGAAAATATAAAGCAAAAATAAAAAATAGAAATACCTACGTTTTTTAGATAATTGGATTGTTGAATGCTCATTCTTGGAGATCGATCGGACTTTTGGAAATGAGAGGGTGGTTTGTTAGTGTTGTTTATTTGCCTTGGAGATTTGAAATGTGAAGGTTGTAAAATTGAAATGGATTAAAGAAAGGTATAAGGGAGGCTATGAAAAAAAAATAAGGGTTAAATAAAAAGCTTTTAGTTTATTTGGGCTTTTTTTGGGTGGACTGACAGTAACTATAAAACATAATTTTTAATGGGTTAAGGTAGTTTGGGTTTGGGTTTTTCTAAATTCAAAATAGGGGGTCAGAGTAGTTTTTAGTGGGTGTCATTTAATGAAATCATTTATAAAATATATATATTAATCAAGATAACTTGTTTGTTTTTAATGGATGTCAATTGTCCCCCATACTATAGGGGTACATCCACCCCTGTCTATGGATTGGTATTATCAGATATGTCTCATATATATGTTTATAAAGTTATACTCGATAAATACGATAATAAGTAAAATATTAAATAATATTATATATTTATAAAAATGTTAGCATCGTAGAGAACAATGAAAGAAATTGAGAAGTTTAATTTTATGTTCGTCACCATGATGACTCACCTGCTCCACGTTTCTATAAACTAGTGGCAAAACCGCCCGTTGCGCGGTAGAATGAGTAACTCATTAGAAATATGTAGATTATCACTATCGTTTGTTGCAACTGTCAAACATTAAACTTTATCATAACCTTTTATATACACATTTTCATTTCTAATTTAGTTTTTCTATCAATGTGGAACAACTTACACAACACTAAGACTCCATCCATTCACAAAACCAATATTTAAAGAAAAAATCTAAGAAAATAAAAAACCATCAATGAAGGCTTCTCATTAATTTTATGGTTCTTCATTTATATATTTATATTTTTATTAAGTTTATTATTATAATATTAAAAATGTTTTAGCGTTTTTTTTGTTGGATTGGAGTTGATTTTTTTAATGTGTTTAAAAGTACTATGATTTTTTATTTAATTTGTAAAGGTTGCCTTGAAAATTCCTTAAAAGAATTTTTTAGCAAGAAAATTTAGTAACATAAATCCAAATTTGGATAGAAGTAATTCATTTATATTTTGATTATAATAAGCTTTTTTTAATCGTCATAATAATTTCATTTATATACATTGATTATATATTAATTATTTATAATAAGTTTTAACTAATTTATTTTATGACTTCATTTATACACATTGTTTATACAATAATTAATTGTAATAAGTTTTAATTAATTTATGTTATGTATATTAAAATATATTATTATTCTTATTAATATTTGATTTATGTACATTGATTTATAATAATAAAAATAGAAGAATATAAAAAGATAGATTAATTAATGAATTATATTAATTTTTAGTAATTAGAAAAATATATAAAACATTTTAACTAACTATTGGGTATAATAACTTTATAAAATCAAAGATATATAAGAATTATAAAAATTGTCTATCAACGATTTCTAAAAAGTTACATGTGTTTATTTAAACTTTTTGTAATAACATATTCATATCAACATAAAGATTATTATGTAAATTAAAAATAAATAAAAATGCTTTTAATTATATTGGTTGTAAATAACCTATATAGTTAATATACTAATTTTATTTATTAACAAACGAATTTTATTTTATATACTATTGATTTTTGTATTAAAAATAAACAAATAGGATACTAATTTGTAGTTCCTTATTAAACCATATCTTAATTCTTACTTTTATATATGTATAATAAATATGTATTAATGAACATTTTAAAAAAGTATATATGTAACTAATTTAAAATGAAAAACAATGTGTGACTACACCAAAATTTTGTGAACTGCGATGTGTGACTATGTCCAATAATTGCTTGCAAATCTTTGTCTTCGAAGTGACTACGAAAGAAATTTCATTAATCACCATTTCAATATTAGCTTACAAAAAGAAAAAGTAGTTATATACATATATGAGAAAGAAAATGGATCATGACAAATGCTTACAAAGAGATTTCTCTGTCTTTGATTGACTACGAATTGCAAAGTTTTCTGTCTTTGGATTGACTACGAAAGAAATTTCATTAATCACCATTTCAATATTAGCTTACAGAAATAAAATCTGTTATATACATATATGAGAAAGAAAAAGGAACATAGAAGAAAAACAAAGAAGACATAAGTACAAAAAATGAGATATCAAATGAAAAAGATGTTCCTCATATGGCTCTCCCTCACCATGAGTACCTCCTCCGTTGGTTCTCGGGTTCTAGTCGTGTAGAAAAATATGGATTCATGATGAAGATCGCTAATTCATGGGTTAGAAGAATATTATCAAATTACAATGGGGATAATCACTAAGCGAATCAATATATTGAACAATACCAAGGTTTGAACCCTTTCCAAAAACAATACCAAGGTTCCATCATTGGGAAAACCAAAGAAAAAAATATTACAAACAAAAGTATGCAAAAAAAAAACTTTAAAGTCCTAATAAAAAAGTAAAAGAGATGCATACCTCTATTAGTTTCTCAAAGTTTATGTGAAAAAAAGGTTAACCATAAAAATGGACATGGTGAATTGATTATAAATCATAATTTATAGTATATAAAATGGTTGGAGATGAAGAGTAGGAAAGGAAAATGAAAAGATGGTATTTAAATACAAACATAAGTACCAATTAATATTCATGGGGTAATTAGTGTTGCATTAGAAAAAAAATGGTTGGGAGATGAATAGTGGGAAAGGAAAATGAAGAGATGGTATTTAAATACAAACATAAATACCAATCAATATTTATGGGTTGATTAGTGTTACAATTAGAAAAAAAAATGTAAAAAAAGAGAATAAATGAGAAAAAAGATAAATCGATTTCTAGCCTTTAGAGGATGCCACCTCATTGTTGGTGGTTCTTCCTTTAATATATATAAATGATATAAGATTTAATCTTAGTTTTTGTCTCTCGGATAATGAAAATGAAATTTCACTTTTGTCATTAAGATTTATGATATTATTAAAAGTGGTATTTAAAATTTTATTTTTTATCTTTAATATAAAACCTTGAAAATTATTTAAATTACAAGATTGTCATTGTAATAATAAAATAAAATAACAAATTTGTATCATGTGCGTACTCTTTTGGTATTTTTGAAGTTCATATAAGTGTAAACACATCGACAACCGTAAATAACAACAATGAGGGCACCACTTTTTTGAATGTACATAAGTTGTTGAAGTTACAAAAAAAATGACCTTTAGATAATGTTTTTCTTTTGTATTTAAATGTTGGAAAATCTTCTCTAACAGTTTTAGAGAAGCTTTTACTTCCGTCAACAACCTTCCCTATATAACGGTAGAAAAATGTTTTATGAAAGGTTTTAAGAGGGTTTTAGGTAAGAAAAACGCTACAGTTCTCACATTTGTCATATAATTTATTATCTAAAAAACACTTTTAGATATGCTTGCAAATACTTATTTAAAACTTTCATCTCTAAAACCCATTTTTATTATAAATAATTGTATAAGTTCGTGCAACTCTTATATAATAATCTTTTCTAGTACTTTGTTAAACAAAAAATTTAGGATTAGTAGACCCGTCACAACGCGGGGTATCCCACTAGTTA